>CATIWQ010241814.1:0-10578 GCA_949673415.1 Euphorbia schlechtendalii
AAATCACTTATCAATAAAAGTTTTCGTTCTTCAATATTCGTTTATTTGATATTCGCAAAGAATAGCATCTTAGCGGAGGTTCTATGACGACTCCCATTAAAGAGTGGATACGGTTTGATCACCTTTAGCTTTCACTTGCATAACTTACAACTTTTCTTTGCTTTCTACTTATACTTTCTATTTCGAAGTTTATGATATGTCTATGTGTTATAATGCGTATTTCGTGCTAGGCCTTTTATGTTAATCAAGTTATATGCGTTAGCGTTAATTTTAAGAGTAGTTTTGGGGTTAAAAATATCGTGTATGATAACTGGATCTATGATATAACATTGTTTATTGAGCCAACATTTTTGGAATGGTAACTTGCTAAATGTGGCTATGTGAGAGCGACCCGTACTAAGCGTAGTATTGATGTTGTCCAGGTTTATATAACAGTCTTATCTCATTTGTGTTAGGTTTAGAAAAGTTATTTCATGTGTTGATTTGCGGTGAATTTCTTGAACATCTGAGTGTGTTGAACCGGTTTGTTAGATTAGTCTAGTGTGTCGTAACATCTTTGTTGATCTTGCATATTTTCTCTGCTATACTTGTTCGTAGTGAAAAATCTATTTATTTAGAGTCTCTAATCTATCACTTTTATTTTTACTCAACTTTTCATTCTAATCTTCCTATCCATAAAAGTCTCTACTCTATTTTATTTTCTTTTTATTCTTCCCTAGTTTATCTTTAAACCTGGTTCCTTCCTTGTGGGTTCAATATCTTTTAAAACTACATCGCAACTGTATACTTGCAGTTATCATCATTTTTCTATGTGATAAGAGATATTGACAACACCTACATTTATTTGTGAACAAGCTTTTGGCACAGTTATTAGCTAATAGTTCACGAGAATTTGGAACCATTATTGATTAAACTTATCAGTAGAAAAGTGGCGAACACCGCACTGCCTTCATAAGAGCATTAATGAGGTACACCATATGGTAGATGGTAGTAACCTTTGTCAAGTGATGCATAAGCAACACTAGCTAATTTAGTTTCTTTCCTTCTACCATGTGGTAAACCATACACCTCTCGAAGTAGGTGTAGTTGCTTAGAGACTCAGTTTTGGGTAGGAGGAACTTGACAAGCTCTTACCTCCCAGCTCATCCCAAATGTTGCCATTTCACCACCACCAAAGTCAGTGAGAAGGTCCAATCTGCTGGCACCACTACCCTCTCTTCATCTCCTGTCTTCCTCAGCACTATGCCCTTCAATGGCATGCTCATCAAACTGGAGACTAAATTAGCGCAAATGAGGTAGGAGATGCTGTTGAACTCCACCAGCAGAAGATCCTCAAATCCCTCAATTATGTAGAGGGTGGAGTAGAAGCCCTTCATGAGGCTCTTGATTGCAGGACCTTTAAGTAGTAAGAATTGGCTGAGATTCTGCTTCTTAATCACTTTAAGCATGAATTTGTTGAGCATTAAGCTATCATAGTTTCCCTCGAATAATGAAACAAACTCTAGATCATCAGTCAATTCCACATTGGTAAACACTATTCCAGTAGAAAAAGTGATTCTCTACCATGAACCATCGATGTGAACGAACATCTTCTTCCTTGATTCACTTTGGAGAGTTGGATTTCTCTTGTAATTTCCATTGGAGAAGAAAAGTAAAGGATTTTGAGAAAAAGGAAATTAGGGTTCTTTGCACACAAACGATTAGAATTCAGAGAAAGTAAGTAACCTCTCTCTTCATCTCCTTCCTTCTTTTATAAACCTCCTCAAATCGTAGAGGTACATGACGCTTCCTTAACTCATGATGCGAATTAACACTGAGATGAACACTTAATCAACCGCTTTGGTAAAACATTGAGTTTTGTAAAAAATGGTTCCAATTCAAAAGTATGTCTTTTGAAAATGTGGGCTTTTGATTTTAATCATGAAACTGAATCTCACGCTGTTAATTTAAAATATAAACGAAATTAAAACAAATGTTATCTCCTTTGGCTAAGTTAAGGTTGTATTTTCAACACTTAGCCAAATTTTTTATTATTCTTTTTCACAAGGGGTTCACCATATCAATAAGCTACCTCAGGACATTGAAAAGCTCCTTGGGCAATGGTTAGATGAACATGTATGCTCGTTGTTCCTCTAAAGGAACATACTTCAACTTGACATCTCCCTTAGCACATGATCCCTAATGAAGTAATGTCTAATGTTGACATGCTTCATCCTTCCATGCTGAACTGGATTCTTGGATAGGTCAATTGAGCTCTTGTTATCACACATAACTTCGAGACACTTAGACCTTATAACATAATCTTCCAGTTGCTACTTGATCCATAGTAGTTGTGCTACATAACTTCCTGCTACCATGTAATTATTGCAACAGAAGTTTACTTCTTGGTGTACCATGAGACTTAGCATTCTCCAAGGAAATGACATCCTCCTATGGCATTTTTCCTATCGAGCTTGTCTTTGCCATAGTCAGCATTTGTGAATCCTCTTGGATAGAAATCTGAGCTGTTGGGATACCACAGTCCTGATTTAAGAGAAACTTGCAAATATCGGAGAATCCTTTTCATAGTTTCTAAATGTGATTCTCTAGGTTCAGCTTGAGAATGAGCATAATAGCATACAACATACTATAAATCAGGCCTACTAGTTGTAAGATAAAGAAGAGAGTCTATGATTCCTCTATAGAATTTGCTGTCTACAGGTTTTCCAGCTTCATCTTTACTTAAGATAGTATCAGTGCCATGGGAGTAGACATTGTCTTTGAATGCTCCATGTCAAACTTCTTCACAACTTCTTTCGCATACTTTGCTTGTCCTATGAAGATTCCATCTTTAGTCTGCTTGATTTGAAAACCAAGGAAGAACATTTTGAACCTGCTTTTCATCATTAACATTTTAAACTCGCTTTTCATCAGTTTGCTAAACTCCTTGCACAGCTTCTCATTAGTTGCTCCAAATATGATATCATCCACATAAATTTGGACTAACAACACATCTTTTTTTCTTCACCTGATAAATAGAGTTGTATATGTTTTTCCTCTTTCACATCCTTTGCTAATAAGAAAATTAGTCAACCTCTCATACCAAGCTCTTGTAGCTTGCTTCAATCCGTAGAGAGCTTTCTTCTGTGTGAAGACATGCTCAGGATTTTTCGGATCTTCAAAGCCTAGAGGTTGGCAAACATAAACTTCTTCTTAAATGAATCCATGCAAGAATGTGCTTTTAACATCCATTTGAAAAAATTTTAAAGTTCATATGGGATGCAAAAGCACACAAGATTCGAATAGCTTCAAGCCGAGCTACAAGACCATAAATCTCATCATAATCGATTCCTTCTTACTAATTGTAGCCTTGAGCAATAAACCTAGCCTTATTCCTAACAATAGAGACATCTTCATCAAGCTTGTTCTTGAAAATCCATTTGGTAAAGATAATTGATTTCCCTTTAGGCTTATGAACTAGATCCTAAACATCATTGCGCTTGAGCTGATCCAGCTCCTCTTGCATTATGATCATCCAATAATCATCTCCTTCTGCATCTTCGAACTTCTTAGGTTCAATAAATGAGATGAATGCAGGATGACTCATCATCCTACTAAGCTAACCTTGCATCATAACTGGATTATAAATATCATCAAATATGATGTCGAGCGAATTGTTACGATGAGTCCTAATCTCCCTTGGTAGACTCTGATCAACAGCTCGAGGATCTGCAATAGGTTACTAAGGTGGAGTTTGATCTTCACCATCATTGAACTTGATAGATAGATCATCTTCTTCTTTGACTTCCTTAGCTTCAAGTTCTTGTGCTTGTTGGGCAGCAAAGAGAGTGGCATGCTGAGCGGATTTTCTTACTGGGTTACTCATTCATCTTCATCAGATGGATGTCCATCTATATTGTTAGTCTCATCGAAATCCACATGCAAAGACTCCTCTAATAGGTTAATTTTCTTGACATATATTTTATATTCTCTACTATTAGTTAAGTATCCCAAAAAGATGCCTGCATCAAACTTAGGATCAAACTTACCTAGCTGCTCATTGGTGTTAAGAACAAAGCACCTACAACCAAATGATCTAAGATGACCAATCTTAGGCATGCGCCCTTGCCAAAGCTCATAGGGTGTTTCCTCTAGAATTGGATGAATTAAAATCTGATTCTAGATATAACAAGCTATGTTAACAGCTTCTTCCGAAAAGTACTTTGGTAGATTGTTATCACTCAACATAAATTGAGCCATCTCAACTATGGTTCTATTCTTCCTTTCTACAACCCCATTTTGTTGAGGAGTATAAGGAGAAGAAAAGTTGTGGCCAATACCATGTGTTGAACAAAATTAGTCAAATGAAAATCTCAAATTCATGTCCATGATTTTAGTTCCTATTTCATTCATTATCTGATTACTGAGCTTGATAAAATATTCATATGTTTCATCTTTGCTACTCAACAAGACTACCCAAGTGAATCTCGTGAAGTCATCTACAACCACCAAATGAGAATCTCTTACCACCCAAGCTTATGGGTTGAACTAGGCCAAAAAGATCTAGGTGGAGGAGCTCCAACGGTCGCTTAGTTACTATGTGATTAATTGACCTAAAGGATTTCTGAACCCTCTTACCTAATTGGCAAGCTGCGCAAAGTTTATCCTTTTCAAAGCTGATACTGGGTAAACCCACAACTAATTGCTTTTTAACCAATTTGGATAGAATGTTCATATTTATATGACCCCACCTTTGTGCTAAAGCCACTAATTATCCTCCTTAAATAGAAGACACACACTAGTCGAGCCAGGGGATAAATCAATCATATACACATAATTGATTCTAGGAATAAAGAGAATAGTTGAGTTAGTATTACAGTTAATAAATGAGAAACTTGTTGAGTCTAATGTAACCTTTTTACCTTTGTCACAAAGCTAGGCTACACTAAGCATGTTGAACTTGAGTCCTTTGACCAGAGAAACCTCTTTGATTGAAGGAGAGACACCAACAATATCACAACCTACAATCTTGCCTTTTTGGTTATCTTCGAAGTTGACACTTCCATTTCTTTCACGCTCCAATGAGATGAACTGACTTTCATCTCCCATCATATGCTTTGAGCATCTGCTATACAAACACCACATTCTAGAGTTATCAGCGGATCTAAGGCTCACTTGCTAAACAATTACATTTTCTTAGGTACCCATGCTCTTAAGCTAGGTCCTTCTTTGTTAGAAGAGCTTAAGTTACTCCAATCATACTCATCATAATAACCATTTTTATGTCTAAAGAGAATTGTAACATGCCTAGCTTTTCCACAAAAACCACATGCCAATTTTACTTTGAGCTCATTTTAGATGAATTCTTCCTCTTAGAATTGCGAGTTTGGTTATTTGAATTTTTCCTATTGACCAGAGGAGGAACCCATTCCTTCTTTAAAGCTGTTATCTTAGCAGTCAACTCATATAATTGCTTAGTGAGATTTCTAGCATTACATTCCTGATAATCAACTTTTTCTTGAAGAAATTGGATATCAAGATATTATGAAGTAATAGTGTCTTCCTGATCTTTACTTCTCCTCACTAGCTCCTTGATTTTCTTTCCTGACTTATTAGTATGTTTCATAACATTAAAGAGTATCTGGGTGAATTCTTCAATAGATAAAGGAATTTTAGAATGTACCTAAACTTGAGGAGATTTCCCTTTGCTATGCTCGCTTCAGAGTCAACAACGGTTTGACTTCTATTTAAAGTAGATGTGGAGCCTTGATAAGTGTATAATTACACTAATTATCAATATAATTTTACACACACACTAAACACTATAGTTTAAGTCATTTTTATACTTCATATAAAATATTTCACGTGGTATGTAGTTGTTTTTGGTGCAAATGCAGATACTAGATAAATCTTGGGAGTAAAATGATCTAAAGTGGAATATATATGTAAAAAGAGTGAAAAAGGTGCGAAAAGATGGGTGGAACTTAAAGATTTGGCTTAGGATTTAAGCTGTCGAAGATCGGTGAAGTTATAAGAAGAATTCTGAAGAAAAACACAATTCACGGTTATGACAATAATTCGTGGTCACGACTTGATACACTTCAGAAGCAGAAAATTGTTAAGCAAAGATTCAAGGTCGCGATTTGTATATCGCGTTCGTGACTTGGATGGTTTTTAGGTCAAATTTTCTTATCTACCAACCGCTAGATAAGAATGATCAACCACCATCAACTACCAACGAAAAGAAACTTATCAGAAGTCAACCAATCATGAATAGATGCCTATCCATTGTGGATAAGATGAAAGCTTCTCAACCAATCATAATAAAGTGATTCATCTTTCACAAATGGACACAACTCTTCGTTTGGATAGATGCAACCCTTTATACTCTATAAATAAGGCTCCAAATCTTACAAATTTTGTGCTTGGTGTGGCATTGGAATTAGAAAAGTGAGATATAGTGAGTGCGTAGATAGAGAGTGAAATTATTTAATTTTTGCTACGCTCATAAGTGTCAGCGAGAAAATGTTTAAGTGATTCGAATCCTTGTTTCAATCACTAGATTTCTCTATATATTCGAGCAATTGTTGGATAAGTGTACTTGCAAATAACTTATCAATAAAAGTTTTCATTCTTCAACATTCGTTTGTTCGATATTCACAAAGAATAGCATCCTAGTGAAGGTTCTATATGGGCCGAGACCGAATTCAAAGCAAACGCAGGAATTGCGGGAATTGACGACTCCCATTAAAGAGTGGATACAGTTTGATCAACTTTAGCTTTCACTTGCATACATTACAACTTTGCTTTGCTTTCTACTTATACTTTCTATTTTGAAGTTTATGATATGTCTATGTGTCATAATGCAGCTTTCGTGTTGAGTCTTTTATATTAATCAAGTTATATGCCTTTGAGTTAACTTTAAGAGTAGTTTCGAGGTTAACAAGATTATGTATAATCACTGGATCTGTGATTTTAATGCTGTTTAGTGAGCCAACTTTTTTGGAATGCTAACTTGCTAAATGTGGCTATGTGAGAGTGACCCATACTAAGCCTAGTAATATTGTTTTCCAGGTTTATATAATCATCTTAATTCATTTGCACTAGATTTAGAAAAGTCATTTCATGTGTTGCTCTATAGTGAATCATTGAACATCTGAGTGTCTAGAACCAATTATGTTAAATTAGTCTAGTGAACGTAATAACTTTGTTGAACTTGCATGTTTTCTTTGCTATACTTATTTCGTAGGAAAAATCTATATATTTAGAATCTCTATTCTTCCATACATATATCTATCCATTCTTCATTAATCCTCCCAGCTAAAATCCAAAAATATTTTAATTTCTTTATTCCATTTTTCTTGTTGATCTTTAGAGCTAGTCCTTCCCTGTCGGATCGATATCTTTTAAGACTACATCACAACTGTATACTTGTAATGGTCACCATTTTTCTATTTAGATAAGTGTTACTAACAACACCTATTCATATTTTAAACTTATATCTTATCGGTAGGAAAGTGGGAGACAAGGTTTTTGGCTTCATTATTAAACAAAAAATCCTAGGAATTATTAAAGTCAAAACCTTGCGAATAAGTTTTTGGCACCATTGTCGGGGAAGGCAAGTGCGTTCTAAAGATTAATTATAACTATTTATTTCATTTCCTATATTATACAATGTTCTAATCTTATTCTAGATATGAAAAGATTATGAAATAATCATCTTGGAGGTGAGACATCATAATATTTTATCTTAATTCTTGGCAAATAGAATATTTTCTTCTATTTTCCCTATTCATGTTCGCGACTTCTATTCGCGCTTGTGAATTCTTGTTAAAACTTTCTATTTCTCAAAATTCTGTTAGTCACAATCGTGACTTGTGATCACGATTGCGACATGAGCGAAAACTGTAGTAGTTTGAGCAGTTTTTTGATGATTTCTCTCAATTTCTATATATAGAATGCCAATTCTCATAATCCTTCACTTTTGAAATCAGAAATTCCTCTCTCTTCTGAAAAAATCTTTAATTTAAACCTTGAAAATCAATCTATCCTTTTCTTCAAAATGGTACACTCTAACCAATCTATTCTCATTCCTCCTTCAGATTTGCAAGAGTGGTATGAAGCACCTTTTCCTATTCATTCTCGAGAGGAAGGTGATCATTTCAAAACCATCAGAGATGCAGAATTCACAAGTTCTTATGTTATCCATAAGAATAGTTTCATTCATCTAGGAATCTATGAGAGGGTAATGTATTATCATAGGATTCTAAACTTCATTTTCTATTACTCTATGAATATTGGGAACAGCGAAGATAATTGTATGGAGATGTTGATATCATTAGTTTGGGCAAATGCTAAGATTGATTGTCTAGAATTTCATCATCAAGGGAAGAAGTATAAATTGTCAAGGAAGAAATTGGAGCAGAATTTGGGATTCCCTAAAGATTGTTTCTACAAAATGCTTCTTGGTTAGGATCCACTACTAACTTGGAATCACCTTACTGGAAAAGATGAATACAAATAGGAATCTGCCTATAGCCGGTGGATCCAAGACCCCTGTTTGCTCGCGTTACTCTTCTATCTAAGTAATGCACTTTTCGGTAGATCTAGTTCTGACATAGTCATTCCTGAAGAATTGTTTATCTTGGAAGCAGTTTGGACTGGCTTACCGGTGGACGTATCAGGAATTATGATGGGGAATCTTATGTCTAGTGCAATTGATCTTGGTAGTGTAGCGTATGGGTGTCAAACTATGGCGAATTTGTTAGGACAAATTGGAAGATTACCTTATTGTGCAGAAGTCTTTACTAACGAAGATGAAATTCTGGAACTAACTATAGAAATTTTCTTCAAGTACAGATTTTTAACTAAGTGCATTGGTGAAAATGGGATAACCTATGGTTTGAAATCAAGGGATGAGCGAGTAGAAGTCGATAAAAAGCAAGAAAGAGAAATCACTAAGGAAGAAAGGAGTAGTTCAACCAATCTTAAGAGGAAGTTGAATGAATTGATGGAAGATTAAATCTCTATTCATCGCAAGATTCACAACATCCATACTTTGGTGTATCATGTTGAAAAAGATCTGTGGGAGTCACGTTATAAGATTATCAAATGATTGAATCGTTAACTCCTGAATGAATAGTTTTCTTTTCTTTTCAGATTAGAACCTTGTATAGTGTTTCTTTTTAAATTTAGTTTGTTTCTTTGTTGTTTGTTTACTTGTTTGTTTGTTTGTTTGTGTTTCATTGTTAGTTTGTAAATATTTGTTTAATATGAAATGAAAAATTTGAGCAACAAGACATTGATGTTCAATTGCTATCTTCACCATGAAAAATTAAGGTATAATAGTAAATATTTATCTTTTGTATTTAACAAAGTTTGTTTGTGTTTTTGTTTCTATGTTTTTATAGGTGCAAGTCTAAAAATTGAAGAAATTTGAAGAATAAAGAAGATTGCGACTAGGACACAATTCACACTCGTGAATATTAGATATCAAAACATTTTATTTTCTATCATGAAGAAAGTTACGATCGTGACTGGCCTTCGCGATCGCGAAGCGGGAAAATTATAACCTTTACAAATCGCGATCAGACACACGACAGATGTCCATAACCACCACTAATGGCTAGTTTTGAGCATAAATGGCTATATTATCAATTATGACCAATTAGAGACCCCTTAAACCTCTATAAATAGGTCCAAGTTGAACCCTAGCCACCACATCCTTTCAAAAGGTTACAAATCTCTGAAATTCTTCATCTTCAACCTTCTACATTCAAAACCTTTTCAACCCTTTACTTCAAACCAATATGACTCGTGTCAAGAAATCAGCAAATAGAAGAGAAACCTAATCATACCAAGAAGAGTATGATTGTCCTTTCCCTTTAAGGATAAGAGAAGAAGGCAAACGCTTTCAAAAGCTCAATAACTTGGATATCACAGGGATGATATTCCTAGATTTGTTCTTCTTAGAAACTTTGAATCTCCATGACGAAATGGAGATATACTTATTGGCTCTTGGTCTTACAAAATTTGTGAATTTGTAGTTTCTGCAAAATCAAAATTGGATTCTCTAATCTCTAGACATTAGAATATGAAGATTCAAGGAAGAGGGCGATTCAATTTCATAATTAAGAACAACAATACACCATCACAAGAGAGATGATGGGTGATTGGTTCAATTTCGAGATTACCAATTCATCAAGCATGACCGATTCTTTTTAACCAAATCGAGTTTGGGCAGAATTATCAGGTAAGAGAGTTTTTTATCACAAAAACTCTCCTAACAAACTTATTAAGGGTGAATGCATTCTTCTTCTCCACAAATACCTTTCCACTTCGGTATTTTGTCGAGTAGAGAATACAAAGGTCCAAAAGAAAGACTTGTTTGTTCTTTCTTATGCTATGATTAATCAAAAAGCGGAATTTGTAGATATCATATGGGATTTGATAAAGAAGAACTCAACAAGCATGAGAAGCAAGATTGGAGCGGCCGAAATTATAACCGCTATCATCTTTGGTGCAAGAGGTGAACTCCCCTATGTCCAACAACCAGGTGAGTATTTCGCTACATGGATGGGAATTATTTGAAAAACACCA
>CATIWQ010241834.1:0-18279 GCA_949673415.1 Euphorbia schlechtendalii
AGCCCCCTGCTGTAGTTGCTAGTTGAGTTTATGTCAACAAAGTGTGCAAGCACATCACTCTCAGTACCTTTTCTGGTGATCTATTCGATGTCTACTGCTCTAAGAAAGAGGCTACATATATTTGGGAATTCTTAATTACCAAATATATTGCTCAGGATACTAGCAAAAAGAAGTTTGTAATTGGCAAATATTACAAATGGGAAATGGTGGAGGATAAGGACATCCAGACCCCACTCACTAAGTACCGCCGACTCATTGAAAATTTGAAAACTAAAGAAATTATACTTCCTGATGAGTTTATTGCAGGTGTCCTGATTGAAAAGCTACCCCCATCGTGGAGTGCTTACAAGTAACTTCTGAAACATGAGCAGACAACCTTTTCACTCAAGGAGCTGATTACTCATATCGTCATTGAGGATGCTAGCCGGAAGGAGTTGAAGGCTGCCAAAGGAAAGGAGATTGTTTCTAAGATAAACATTGTGCAAGCCAATCCTCAACAAGGGAAGAGGTATGAAGCTAAACATGGTTACAATCCCAAGAAAGATAAAGCCTTAAAAAAGAAAGGGAACTGCTTTGTTTGTGGAAAACAAGGCCACCATGCTCCTTGGTGTAGGAAGCGAGCTGTGAATAATGATAAACCTGCCAAACCAAATGTAAATTTTGTTGAAGCAGATGATATAGTTGTTGTGGTCATATCACAGGTGAATTTGGGGGCTGATCTATATGAGTGGGTATTATACTCTGATGCTATGAGGCACATATGTGCAAATATAAATGCGTTCAAATCCTATACTCCAATTAATAGTGGAGAAGAAACTATTTATCTCGGTGATTCCCGAACTGCTCAAGTTCTCGAAAAAGGAAAAGTTCTTCTCAAGCTCACATCTGGAAAAATATTGGTAGTTAATGAGGTGTTTAATGTTTCCATTATTAAAACCAATTTGGTTTCTGTTGGCCTTTTAGGCAAGAATGGGGTGAAGGTATCTTTTGAGTCCGACAAAGTCATCATGACCAAGAATAATGTGTTTTCGGAAAGGGTTATTTCAATCATGATCTGTTTGTACTCAATGTTTCTGAAATTATTAATAATAATGATGCTAGTACTTTTGCTTATATTGTTGGTTCTTGTGATATAGCATGCTAGACTAGGACATGTTAGTTTGTCTTACTTAAAGCTTTTAAACTCTATTGGTTTATTTTTCGATCTTAATTTTCAAATGATGAAAAATGTGAAATGTGTAGAAGCTAAACAAACTTGAAAGCATTTTAAATCTATACAAAGAGAATCAGAATTACTAAGTTTGATACATTCTGATTAGGGACGCTTGAAAAATACCATGTCTAGAGGTGGTAAAAAGTATTATATTAATTTTATTGATGATTTTTCAAGGTATTCAAAAGTGTATTTACTTCACAGTAAAGATGAGGCTTTTGATATGTTTTTTCTATACAAAAATAAGGTTGAGAATCGGTTGAATAAGAAGATAAAAAGGATACGATCCGATAGGGGTGATGAGTATATTGCCTTTAATGATTTTTGTGAAAAACATGACATTATACATGAGACCACGCCTCCTTATTCACCTGAATCCAACGGTATAGATGAGAGGAAAAATCGAAATTTCAAAGAAATGATGAATTGTTTGCTTTTTTAAGTTCTGGTGCTCCTGAGAAATTGTGGGGTGAGGCTATTTTATCTGCTTGTCATGTTCAAAACTAAATTTCTTATAAGAAGACCAATAAGACACCGTATGAGTTATGGAAGGGATATCCTCCTAACTTACAATATTTGAAAGTGTGGGGGTGTCTTGCTGAAGTTCTTCTTCCCGAACCTAAGAAAAGAAAAATGGGTTCAAAAACTTTTGATTGTGTGTTCACAGGCTATGCTAAACATAGTAATGCCTGTAGATTTCTTGTCCTTCAAAGTGATTAGTATGAAAGTGACACAATCATTGAGATAAAGAATGCAGAATTCTTTGAAAATGTTTTTCTACTAAAGACTATATACTTTCCCACTTCTAATAATGTTCCAGATGATGACATTGTTACACCAATTTTTCAAAATGTTTTTGAAAACAATGACATGAGAAAAAGTAAGAAGTTTCGAAAAGAAAAATCTTTTGGTGACGATTTTTATATGTATCTGGTTGAAGATGATCCCAAATCTTTTGCTAAAGCTATTTCATCTTATCAGTAAAAATTTTGGAGGGAAGCTATAAAAATTAAGCTTGATTCTATTTTGAAAAATGGAACTTGGATTTTAGTTGATTTGCCTCCGGGAGCTAAACCTATTGGTTGCAAGTGGATTAAAAAAAATGTTTTCACGATGGTTCAACAGATAAGTTTAAAGCTTGTCTTGTTGCTAAAGGTTTTACTCAAAAAGAAAATATTGATTATTTTGATAATTATGCTCCTGTGGCTAGAATTTCTTCTATTCGGATTTTAATTGCTTTAGCTTTTGTTTACAATCTTTTTATCCATCAAATGGATGTGAAAACTGCTTTTCTCAATGGTGATTTAGATGAAGAGATCTATATGATGCAACCTGAGGGGTGTGTTAAGCCTAGGCAAGAAGGGAAAGTATGTGAATTAATAAAGTCTTTATATGGTTTGAAACAAGTACCAAAACAGTGGCATGAGAAAGTTGATCATGTTTTGATGGAAGATGGTTTTTCTTCTCTTGATGTAGATAAGTGTGTATACTAAAATGTTTGATGGAGTTTGTGTGATTATTTTTCTTTATGTTGATGATATGTTTATGTTTAGTCCGAGTATTGATGTTATTAATAGAATAAAGATATTTCTATCATAAAAATTTGACATGAAAGACACGAGAAGAGATAGTGTTATATTGGGTATGAGGATCATAAGGAAGGATAATGGTTTCTTGTTAACTCAAGAACATTATGTTGAGAAACTTTTTCGGATGTTTGAGTATTATGATTTAAATCATGTGAGTACTCCTTATGATTTGAATATCCATTTAAAGAAAAATAAAGATGATCTAGTTGATCAATCCAAGAATGCACAAATTATTGGTAGTTTGTTGCACTTGATGAATTTCACACGTCCCGACATAGCTTGTGGTGTGTGTAGATTGAGTAGATATAAACACAATCCAAGTAATGATCATTGGGAAGCCATATCAAGGCTTATGAAATATTTGAGAGGTACCATGAGTTATGGTATTCTATATAGTGGCAAACCCGCTGTACTTGAAGGTTACAGTGATGCAAACTAGATCTATGATTCAAATGAGACAAAGTCCACTAGTGGTTATGTTTTCACCCTTAGTGGTGGAGCAATATCGTGGAGGTCAACTAAGCAAACCATCATAGCAAGGTCTACAATGGAATCTGAGTTTGTTGCATTAGAGTTAACTTGTAATGAGGTTGAGTGGTTAAGAAACTTCTTTGCAAGGTTGCCTTTGGGAATACAACGAACACCGTACTTGTAAATACACTATGATTGCCAAGTGGCAATATCAATATCGAAAAAGAAGACCTTCAATGGAAAAAATAGGCATATACGTTTAAGACACAACGTTGTGAAACAATTGCTAAAAGATAGAGTGATATCCATAAATTATGTGAGGTTAGAAGTGAACTTGGCCGATCCTCTGACTAAAGCAGTTGGACGAAAATTAGTCCAAGAAACATCAGAGGGGATGAGACTTAGGCCAACATGAAATTAGCAAAGATGGGAACCCAACATATGTGATTGGAGATCCCATGAGGTAAGTTTATATGGGTAATAACAAGTCATTGTTAGTTCTGCTAGCACAAATTAGTACGAAATATTCTCCCAATCCAAGATGTGAGAAAGTGCTATGTTGCATATTTTGAGAGGATGAGTATAAAGAACTCTTAATGAATTTCATAGCTCTTATGAGTGGTGTATAAAGTGCAATATACACTTGATGAAATCACCTATGTAGTGTTAAGTGATGCCGCTTCTATGAGATATTGGCATTATCTCTAGAACACTTATGAAAGACTAGGCACACGCACGGCCTATTTGCGCAAAATCGCGATGTTAGAGAGATCACCTTGGTATAGTGTGATTTGGTAAAATCTCTATTTCAAAGTAGCGCTTATTTGGTTCATAGAAACTTTATGTTTCACCAAATATTCCGTGGATTAAATTTTATCTATCAAGTATTGATTCATAGTCCAAAAGACACCAATTCCATGCATTATATGTCAAACCTGAGATATCCAGAAAAACTTTTCAAAAATTATATTTCAAACCTCTTTTGAAAGTAGTGGGGATTGTTGCAAAACATGATGGTTTGAATTACTTTCAAAAGGTTTTTTTATCCCTCATGGGAAACTTGAAGTGGATGATTTAAGTTTATATTGAGATGTCACTTATGGGCTTGTAAATTGTAGGAGATTCAAGGTGGACTCTTGCGCACATGAGAGAAATGGCCCAATGCCGTTTCTAGTGCAAATCCCCCCCCCCCGGATGATAAAGCCCATACTCGAAACCTTTTATTATTTTTCCTGAGAAAATAATATATTTTATTTGGATAATACTTTTTTTGGCTTTTGAAATCCCTTACCTATAAATGATGGTTTTAAGTGATATTAATTCTCAACAGCTATCTATATTGAATTCTCGGATGCAATATTTTGCTTAAATCCTGAAAACATTTTTGCTTAAATGCCAACAGCTATATTTCAAGATTCATATTTTATTGGCCATATAATGCTGCCTTTGGTAAACTATTTTGGCACACAGTGTTTTACAATTACGAAACCATTCTTGTTTTCTAGATATATACATTACATCTCTATTCTTGTGCCATCTTTGTTTATATAGAGGCGAAGGAGTGATTCAATCCTGGAAGGAACTATCGAAGTATCTTTTAAGGATAGTGTCTAGCACGATTCCACTTGGTTGACGCAACAACGTACTGTTTTGTTCTTCAGGTTCAGTTCGTGTACCAGAAATTAAGCATCCATTCCCAACAACATTTACCATCATGTTACGACGTGGTTGCCTAAATAGGTCCACTTTTTGTTCATCGTTATGCATTATATTGCCATAGGACTATTTCTTACAGCTTTTGATAGGTCCACTTTAGGCTCGTTGCCTATGTTTGGCGGAGTTGTGCCACAAGACTATTTATTGTAAGGTCTCCTTCGCCTCGTTGCCTATGATTGGCAATTATGCCACGAGCCTTGTTAGCTGACATATGATTTTTGTAAATTGATATCAACTCTCTCTAAATGGTGCGCTTAACAGATGATATTGTATTCTCTTTGCATCCTTATGATCTTGATATCTTTTCTGTCAACAAGTAACAAACTTTTATTTTTTGAGACCGCTGTCAGCATATAACTTAACACTATCCATCAATATATTATTTATGTGATATTCAATAGTAAATATAAGCTTACAACAACCATCTTTTCAGCTGCAAATAGGTCGAATGAATTAGTTGAATTTAATTGAAAGTCGATGTAAAAAGCTTCTTTGATCAAATGCAATTTAATAATTCTTTGCCGCTGCATCATGCACAATTTCTCTATTACTGTAGATTTTGCTGATCGGTCAGTTCCTTCAGATTTGTTAATTGAGTCTGAATATAACTGACATGTAACAAACAATTTTGGTTATAAGGAAAATTTTGGTTACAAATGAAATAAGAAAATGAAAAAATTGACTACTATGCAATGTGTCATATCGGTTGATTTATACTCTATCATACTAGTTAATAAATAAAAGTATTTTATGACGTGAGCAGGACTAAAGAAAAAATGTTAAAATGTCATAAGACAATAGCATGAAATAAAAAAGTAAAGCAAAAATAACTTTGACTTTTAGTCCATTTTTTTAACCAAACAATATTCCTCTTCAAATTCATTGTGCGAGCATAGTAACTACTACTTTAATCAATCAGCTTAGTTGGTGAAACAATTGTGTATTGAAGGTTTACTATTTGAGATTGTCTTGGTTTCAAACTCCTAGCCAAACGTCACTCAGTCACATGAATACTTGAAAATTGTACGACAAAAATTAGTTTAGGTCTTAAAAAGTGATGAAAAAAACTCGTTTTTTACTTATAAAAAAATCCTTTTACTTCTACTAATAATTGCGACCTTGACCTCACATAGAAAAATGACCTTACCAACCAATCTATTCACCAGGATACAGCAACAAAATCTCCCAGTTAATTTTTCTTTTATGATACGTAAAAAGTGGCAAGATTATGCTGTCTACAGTGATGTGATTTAAATGGTGTCATTTCTATGTCTTACATCAATTTTTCTTTCTATGAAGATTGATGAAGATGGAAATATAACATGTTATGCAGTCCAGCTGTAATGAGTTTAATTCACATCTCTGTTTGAACAGATTCCAAGTATAACTTCCTTTTTTTTTTTGTTTTTTGTTTCCTCAATTTCCTCAGACAATAAAATTTTAGAGTATACAAGAAGATATATAAGCACTTGATAATCCTGCATTTAAGTTATTTTTTTGGCATTGCTTATGCATCAAGGGGACTAGACCACAATCATTTGACCAGGCACTAATTAGTCACACTAATCTATCATTAAATAATTATAAGGAAGAGCCAAGCTCAGATGGATGCAGTTGTCTGTTGGGCCAAGAAACATTAATGTTGTGATTTGAAGAGTCTTAATCATGTAATACAACTACAAGTAAAGGCAAAGCATGTGGCTTTGTCTTTAATATCTTCTTTATCAAGGGACCACCACATTGCAAATAGCCACACACTTACTACAAGCTATGCCTGATAATTATATATATATAAAGGGGACTTTCAAGGATAGGAAGACATTGCCAATCAAAGCTAGAGTTTACTTTCATAAAGAATCCTACAAACTCAACCAATCAAAAGAACTCAAAAAATGGGGTTTCGGTTGCCAAGAATTGTAAATGCCAAGCATATTGCGAAGAGAATTCTTTCAGGAAATGAAACTCAAAGTGTTCCAAAAGGCCACCTGGCAGTATACGTGGGGGAACCTGATGAAAAGAAGAGATTTACGGTTCCAATATCATATTTGAAGCATCCTTCCTTCTTGAATCTGTTAAATCAAGCCGAAGAAGAGTTCGGGTTTAATCATCCGATGGGTGGTCTAACTATCCCCTGCAACCAACAAGTTTTCACTGATCTTATCTTCAGCTTATAGAGTTTGACGTATAATTTAGTCCGATAGATGTAAGAATGTGAAGCATATTGATTTACTAACCTATATTATGTGTACCAATTTTGATTGAGATAATAATGGAAGCACATATTTTCGTCATATTTGAATGCTATAGAATAATTGTATATTCACTTTTTCGTTCAAAATCATGTTAATAATTGCGCTACAAAAATTAATTTTTGCTGCCAAAAGCATATAAAAAGGTTTCATATTTCGCTATTGTAAAATCAGTCGGTTACAGTGACTTTGTTTTTAATAAAGTAAACATTGTTTTGCCTATTATCATAGTAGGATCGATCATCATATCATTGATTTAGGCCATGTTCTCTTCAACTGAACTTAACTTAACTGAATTTGATGGATCTGAACTGAATTGAACTGAACTTAATGACCATGAACTTAATTGAGTTTAATAATAAATATATTAATTATTAAAATAATAGTAAAACCCAATAAATATAAAAATAAATAAATTATTAATTATTATTACAAATAATATTATTAATAAGTACCTATATAAATAATTAATAATACAATTTTAATACCATTAATAATAAAAAATTGTTATAATATGTAAATTCATTTAATTAAAATTTTGTTATTCAAATAATAATTATTGTTACAATTATACGTGAACTAATAATAATTATTATAATATATTGTAGTTTGGATTCAAATTATCACTTATTATTGAATTATAAAAACGTAATAGTTGTTTTAATTAATAAATATTTTTATTTTATTATTTTATATCACATTTTCTAACTAATTAATACTATAATTATAAATAAAAATATTATTATATTGTAATTACATTAATATTAATACTATTATCATATCAATAACACTAGTAATTATCACTATTTAAAAATTATTTTTACTATATTTATAATCAATATTAACTACATTAAATAATAATTATTTTTCTATATTAATATTTTTATCATTGTTCTTCGTTTTGTTATTATTGCTATTAATTTTTATTAAAGATTAATTAGAATAGTCATTATTAAAATTAAAATCTATGAACCTAAACTGTACTTAATAGACATTAACTGAACTTAACTTAACTGAATTGAACTGAACTTAACTGAACTTAATGGACTTGAACTGAACTGAACTGAACCAAATTGAAGGTGAAGAGAACATGGACTTAATGATCATAACGGGTAAAGTAATGGATATTTGCTTTTAAGAAAAATTACCATACAAAATTGCCAAAAATGTGTATTTCATTTTCATAACAAAATTTGAGTTGCTGGTCTCAACTCGAGTCTCAACTCCGTTCCCAAGCCCATTATAAGCAAAACCCAATAATCCCAGAGATGAGCCCAAATGAACAGTATCAATTCATCTAAACATTAATATAAGAATATTAGGCAAAAGTCAAAAATAAAAAAAAAAATTATTTTTGTAATGCAAGACATTAAGGCCGATGTCTGCCCTTCCTAAGAGGAGAAAAATCTAATAAAAGGATGGTTCTGGTTTAGATATTGAGGATATCAAGCTATTAAAAGTTCTATATTCACATGAATTTTTTAATAGTTTAAATTTATGTAAAGACATTTTCCCGTCCATACCAAATTAACACTGCCTTGCTATACATGGGGCTTACGAGAAACGATAATTCGTGGCGTGTTGCACGTAGGAGCACTTCCCTGCTCAAATTAAAATGAAACAGTAGAAAAACTCAAGTCTTTGAGGATCCTTAGACCTTGCACTTTGAATTGTTTGATGCAGGTCAACATTTTTGTTGCTAATTACTCCACATTGAGTGGTATGAATACACCTGACCATTATATATATATATATATATATATATATATATATATATATATATATATATATATATATATATATATATATTAAAAAGGAGTGCCACTTAGTGCCACAGTTCTTTTTTTATAGAAGTGGCCTACATTATGTTGTGATCAATTGAATAGGTTTCATTTCTGACAAATTCATGGGTCAAATATTTATTTTTTCAAAAGTCTCGGAAGATATAAAGTTATAAACTTGTGCATTCCAGCTTATACGAAATTCTAATTAATTAGTTTTACAACTCAATTCAATACAACACCAGTGCCATTTGACTCTTCCACTGAGAAACATCTTTCAATTTTTTGCGTCTTAGTTATGATTCCTACTTATAATGGTGGAGCCCTAAGAATTATGACAGCACAACGAAAAATGGTGTGTTTTGTGCTGTCTTAATTATCTGAAATAAGTAGAGAGGCAAAGCATGTGGCTTAAGGGACCAAATAGCAAATTTTTCACTCAATTGTCAGACGGTATGCCTAATATATTTGAGTATATATATGGCATTTTCCAAGGACACATACCAAGACATTTCCAATTGAAGTTTGATCAAGTTACTTACAAATTCCAACAATCCTAAAACCTTGAGAAGAATCGAAAAATGGGAATTCGGATGCTAAGAATTGCAAATGCCAAGCAGATTGTAAGGAGAATTCTTTCATCTCATGAAACTACAGATATCCCAAAAGGACACATTCCTGTATATGTTGGGGAAAATGAACAAAGAAAGAGATATACAGTTCCAATATCATACTTGAAACATCCTTCCTTTCAATATTTGCTCACTCAAGCTGAGGAAGAATTTGGGTTTAATCATCCGATGGGCGGTCTAACTATCCCTTGTACTCAACAAATCTTTACTGATCTTATTTTCAATTTGTAGACCTTATTTCATGCTTAGTCTGATTGATGTTAGAATGTACAGAACAATTTGTTACTTTAACATGCTAATTCATGTGTAGTGTACCAATTTTTTTAATGAGATATAAATCGAAGCAATTAAACATGTTGTATTCTTAATTTTTTCAACGACTTTCTGATTAATGATTGCCAAGTAATGAAAACATTTCTATCTATCTTATCTGTTTATGTAATCATAACAAGGATTTAGCAAGTAATCAATTGCCCTTTTAGCTATTGTGTTTTCAAGGTTGTGTTTTTTGCCTAGTATTAAATCACAAAAAATAGAACCGTTATATATACTATTTGTATAATAAGATCAACCACACAGAAAAATTGTTGGGATTAGAAACTTAAAGTGCAACTAGCAGGCTGACCCATCCAACAAAGATAAAGGATGATGTTGCAACATATATTAATAAGATAAGACTGAATCATGTGAATTTGATTTTGGCTTTCGTAACAAATTGACCCATCAAATTCTTTACAGCTTGTGACTAGCTAGTACAATTATATGATCTTCACGTCTCTTTCATTTTGTGTCGATTTGATCGAACACCGACTAATCAATTGTAACATTTGATTATGAAATTTCACTAACAATTAATTCGATCCACATTTTATCTGTCTTAGCATATAGTCCAATTAGAAGGGAGGCAAACCATGTGAGCTTTTTCGAACATGCAGTAGTTACCTAGTCATGTATTCAAATTGTAGGTCACACTGTCTTACAAGAGAAAGGAAAATATGAAAGACTTGAACCGTACTCTTTCACTGGCCTGGTTTAGTAGGTGAAATACAACACCATGTGAGTTCCTTTATGAGCTATGTCCCAACACTTGATTTTTAGCCTTTCAATTCTGTTTCCTTGAGGATTTCTTTTACACATTATCCATCTATATATATACCTCGCTATTAGTTTAACCAGCATAACCCAACCTACCACTCACATCTTCTCTTTTGAGTTCAGATAAAAGTGATCTCTCTAATCCAACTTTTATTTGTTTGCAGTCTTCTCTTTATTTGAAGTTATAAAATGGGTTTTCGGTTGCCTGGTGTTCTTGCTAAGCAGATCTCTCGTCAGTCTGTGCCGAAAGGATTCATAGCAGTTTATGTTGGGGAAGAAGAGCAAAAGACAAGATTTTTGGTTCCTTTGTCATATTTGAACGAACCTTCCTTTCAAGATTTACTCCATCTTGCTGAACAAGAATTCGGTTTCGATCATCCCATCATGGGCGGTCTCACAATTCCTTGTAGCCAACATGCATTTAATCATGTTATTTCCAGTTTGAATAGATAATATCAAATGTGGAAATTAAGCATTGCCAATCCAATGTAAATATGTATACGGTCTTACAGGATTAAACAATGAAAGATTTCAAATTTCAGTGCTCTATTTCTGTTTTTTTCTTAATTATTGAATTTATCTGCACAATCCGTTTTCTTTTAATTTTACAATGGGACTGTTATTTATTTCTCCTGAAATACGGTTATTGCAAACTCTCAATAGAAAATGCATGGTATATGAGATAAGTGATAAGTGATTGTTCAAAAACTTCAGATATCACTTATCCGAAATCTCTTGCATTGAATGATATAATAAAAAAAACCAGGGAATTGGTTCCTTGGTGATTCGAACTGTGTCAAAAACAGAATGTGCTTGAGATTATTAAGATTTTTCAGGATTTTCCCACAAACTCAATCTATGGTCATTCAATTGCTATTTCCTAGCCATTCCTCAACTAAGCTGCAGAAATCAGTTGCTAAATAGAAATTTCCCTATGTTCTACGCTGAAAGATAATAATTCAGGAAATCAAGAGAGTTTATCAGAATCCAATGCAAGCTTTCAATTAGTTTATATAATTTCAAATATCAATGGCTCCTTCAAAACTCTTTTAATTCAAAAAAAAAAAAAATATTATGAGTGGTTTCAAAGTGGTAGACCCTTTTTTTTCTAAGTTTCAAATTGGCAAAGATCATGATCTTTGTGTTGAAACGTGTTCAAAGTTGCAAATTTGAAAAATGGTTTTTAGGATTAGTTGCTGATTTTTCTCATTCAAATTATAGTTAGTTAGAAGCATATAATTAGGAGAATCCGGTTATTCATTTCCTTGTATAAATTGTTGCTTTCAATCAATGAAAAAGGTACTACAATTTTCTACGTTTCAACAGTTTGTCCTGAGAAGATGGTATTCTTTATTTATTTGGTTATGTTATATTAAAATATAGTAAAGAAATCATTGTTGTGCTATGTTTGAAACGTACAATCAAGAAAATGTCTCATATTACTAAAAAAAACTCATTGTACAATAGCCTTACTACTTTGTTGTACTGTGATGAATTCCTGATGAGGATTTAAAAAGTCTCGTTGAAGCTTTGAACCGCAAAACCAAAAACAAGATATTTGAGTTATTAAATTATGCATTCCATCTCGTATGGCCAGTCTAATTTATTAAGTTTTCAACTCAATTCAATTCAAAAGCAGTGCCGTTTGACTGCTCACATCCACTGAGAAACATCTTCAGTCTTTTTGTGTATAAATTATTATTCCTACTTATAATGATGGAGCCAAGAGAATTATGATTCAAAACGAAAAATGGTGTGTTATGTGATGTCTTAATTATTTGAATAAGTAGAGAGTCAAACCATGTGCCTTTGGGGACCACATAGCAAATTTTCTACTCAACTGTTAGTCATTATGCCTAATATATTGTGATTATTTGACTATCTAACAATGACAATGTGTGTGTATATATATATATATGGTATTTTCCAAGGATAGAAAGAAAATTATATACTTACAAAAAATTCTACAAATTCTAACAATTTTAATTGAGAAGAATTAAAAAATGGGGACTCGGATTCCCAGAATAGTAAGTACCAAGCAAATTGTAAGTAGAATGGTTTCATCAAATTAAACTACAGATATCCCGAAAAGCCTTATACGTGTATATGTTGGTCTAAATGAAGAAAAGAAGAGATATAGAGTTCCAATATAATACCTGAGACATCCATCCTTTCAATATTTTCTGACTCAAGCTGAAGAAGAATTCGGGTTTAATCATCCCAAGGGCGGTCTAACTATTCCATGTACTCAACAAGTCTTTACTGATCTTATTTTCAGTTTGCAGACTTAATTCCATATTATGCCTCATAGATGTTAGAATGTACAGAACAATTTGTTACTTTAACTGTTTAACAAACTAATTATGTGTATTGTACCAATTTTTAATGAGATAATAATGGAAGCAAACATGTTGCATTCTTAACTTTTTTAACCAACTTTCTGACTGATGATTACAAACTAATGAAAACATATTTATCTATCTTTTGTGTTAAAATTCTCATAACAAGGATATAGCAAGTAACCAATAGCTTCGAGATTGTGCTTTTGTTTTCCTTGTATACTGATTTCGTAATACTGTCTTAGTTTGTTTCAGATTTAAATCACAAAAGAATAGAACTATTACTCTCTCCACTAGATTATACGTAGCAATCATACAGATAAATTGTTGGGACTAAAATTGTAAACGGCAACTAGCAGGTTGACCCCTCCAACAAAGATGAAGGATAATGTTGAGAGATATATAAATTTATAAGATAAAATTGAATCATGTTAATTTGATTTTGGCTTTTGTGGCAAATTGACCCATCAAGCTCTGATTCTAGACATGTTATACATTTTCCATTCTTTTCGTTACAGCTGTGTGACTAGTACTACAATTATAATTTATATGATTTTCAAATCTCTTTCAATTTGTGTCGATTCAAACATTAATAATTGATCTGTTGTACCATTTGATTTTGAACTTCTATTAATAATTAATTTTATTAAAATTTTGTTCTGTCTCTATATATAGTCTAATTAGAAGAGAGGCAAACCATGTGAATTTTTTCCAAAATGAAGTAGGTACCCTAGCTATCATGTAACTTGTTGTAGGTCATACTGTCTTCCTTGAGAAAACAAAATATGAAAGACGTGGACCTGGACCGTCTTCCCCCGGCCTGCCTGGCTCAGTAGGTGAATTACAACTCCATGTGATTTCTTTATGATTTTTAGCCTTTCAAATGTAATTCTTTCAGGAATTCTTTTACAAATTATTCATCTATATATACATATACCTCTTTATCAGTTTAACCAATACAACCTACAATTCACATATTTTCCTTTGAGTTTAGAAAAGAGCTATCTCTCTAATAAAATTTTTATTTGTTTCGATCTTCTCTTTCTTTAAAGATATAAAATGGGTTTTCGGTTGCCTAGTGTTCTTGTTAAGCTAAACTCTCGTCAGTCTGTGCCGAAAGGATTTATGGCAGTATATGTTGGGGAGGACCAAAAGAAGAGATTTGTGGTTCCTTGTCATATTTGAATGAAATTTCCTTTCAAGATTTACTCCGTCTTTCTGAACAAGAGTTTGGTTTCGATCATCCTATGGGTGGTCTAACAATTCCCTGTAGCCATCATACTTTCAATCTTGTTATTTCTAGTTTGAGTTGATAAAACGAAATGTGGCAAACCATCATTGCCAGTCCAATGTATAGATATGTACAGGGTCTTACAGGATCACACAATTTTGCCTAATGAGAAAATTCAAAATTCAGTGTTTTAATTCTTTCTTGCTTATTTTTCCATTAAATTTTAGCACATAATATTTATATATTTCTCGCAATATGGAATACTGCAAAATCCCAATTTTACATAAATTTGATTAGTATGTCTATTGGACACAACTGAAAATCGAAAAAACATGTCTTTTGGACATGAATGCTACCCCGAAACGGTATGTTTATTGATAATTTGGTTATTTATTTCTCCAAAATGAAATTGGCAAATACATAAAAAAAAAAACTCGATTATTTTCCACAGCAAATAAAAATTCTCGTTCTTGACAAAATTTCTGATTTTATCCTGTTGAAAGTTTGGTGAACCGATAAAATATATTTCTTCAAAAACATCCAAGAAATCCCCCAAGATTCCAGCAAACTCAACTTTCAATTGTTGTTTCCTTACCATTCCTCAATTAAGCTGCAGAATTCAGCTGCTAAACAGAAATTGCCCAATTTTCTAAATTGAAAGATAATATTCAGGAAGTCGGAGATCTAGTTCATCAGAATCCAATGAGAGCTTTAAGTCATCATTATGTAATTTGGATGATCTTATTTATATACGTGTGGTTTCAAAGTGGCATACCCTTAGTTTTCTTATTAGTTTCAATTTTCAAGGCAAGACCATATGATCTTTTTACTGAGAAGATGAAATTCTTTATTTCTTTGGTTATATTATATTATAAAATATATTAGGAACTCATAATATGGCTAAAGAAAAGCAAAGCTCATTACTGTACAGTAGCCTTACTACTTTGTTGTACTATGATAAATTCCTGAATAGGATAAAAGCTCGTAGGAAGGTTTTAACCACAGAATCACAAACAAGATATTAAGTTATTATGTTATGCATTCCAACTTGTATGGACAGTCTTATTAATTAGGTTTAGTTATCAACTCAGTTCAATTCAACAGCAGTGCCATTTGACTGATCACATCCACTGAGAAACATCTTCAATTTTTTTGTTTTTAAATTATGATAACTACTTATAATGATGGAGCCAAAAGAATTATGATTTGCAACGAAAATATGGAGTGTTTTGTGCTGTCTTAATCATCTAAAATAAGTATAGAGGCTAACCACGTGGCTTTGGGACCCACATAGCAAACTTTCCACTCAATTGTTAGACGGTATGCCTAATAAATTTTGACTATTTGACTATATATATGGCATTTTCCAAGGGAAGATAGAAAGTTTTGTACTTGCGAAAATTCTATTCTAACAATCATTAAAAAATGGGGATTCGGATGCCAAGAATTGTAAATTCCAAGCAGATTGTAAGGAGAATTCTTTCATCAAATGAAACTACAGATATCCCGAAAGGCCATATACCGGTATATGTTGGCATAAACGAAGAAAAGAAGAGATATACAGTTCCAATATCATACCTGAAACATCCATCCTTCCAATATTTGCTGACTCAAGCTGAAGAGGAATTCGGGTTTAATTATCCGGTGGGCGGTCTAATTTTTCCTTGTCCTCTACAAGTCTTTACTGATCTTATTTTGAGGTTGTAGAATTAATTCCATACTTTGCCTCATAGATGTTAGAATGTACAGCACAATTTGTTACTTCAAAATACTAATTAACTTATGTGTAGTTCACCAATTTTCGATTGAGATATTAGTGGAAGCAAACATGTTGCATTCTTAATTTTTTATTTCAACCAACTTTCTGATTGATCAATATCAAGTAATAAAAAAATAACTGTACATATTTGTTGTTTAACTTATTATGGTGCGAGCCACCCATGTGCTCAAAGCAAATTCCGTTGTTCATATCGACGCTGATGCATCGATCTCATTAGAATTCTTTAGTAGTAGAATCATACTATGGGAATAACGATCTATGTTGGCTTTTTCCAAACCCAACTCAAACTTGCATTTTATAAGTTCGTTGAGCTCATTTTATTATGAAACTTCAATACTAATCTATAGGCTTACAAAAAAAAACAAAAATATCAATCTAATCTATCCTCATTAACTCTAACTAAATAAACCAAAAGATTTTATTTACAAATTTTGAAATTATATTTCAACTACCTCTCTGCCTTTTTTGCTCTTGTATAGTTTCATTGCTGTATTTTTGGCCTTGTTGTATACAAAACCGTGGACCACAAGCCCATGACGGACTATATTTCCCTTCAAATTTGAGTCATCGGGAGCGCAAAACGGTTAGCTAGCATTTGTCCAATTTTAAAATGTTTTCATATATTAATACAACAGATGCCAAATGGGATAAATTTGACATAACAAAGGGTCAAAGGTCAATTAGGTAATATGACAAGAATTGAAAATGCAGTTTAGGTGGTACTTAAGCCATAGTAGTACTAAAACGGGCAACCTAAGTACTCATGTTTATTAAAACTGTATTTAGTACTAGTATATACCCTATGAAAAGATAAATCATAGGAAAAAATTATTATGATCAGAGAAGTGCAGATGAATATTAACTATTAAGCTGCAACTAGCAAGCTGACTCCTCCAACTAACATAAGACGGATGTGAAAGGAATTGTCATCGAAAAAAAAACCGCGTCGGTAGAATTACCGGTTAAAATTTTCTCGAATTCGAATGGGATCTTTTCAAGTACCATTGATAAGGTTTCAAAAGGATTATTTTACAAATAAAAACTTACATGATAGTCTCTTTATGAGACGGATGCCATAAAAGCTCTCAAATGAAAGCTTTTCAATCTCAAGTGCACGAACTTCTATCGAACTGGGACCGGTGTTAGCCAAATGGATGAAGAATGATGAGAGAAAACTCCAAGAACGGCTGCCTACGTTTTTCCTATCTCTATATAAACTTGTTTTTATTTTTGTCTATTTATAGTCTAATTAGTCAATTAGGTTTAGGTTTTAATTTAATTATGAATTTGACCCAATTAATTTTTAAGTTTAATAATTAAACCCCATAGTTTAATTCCTTAAACAATTTAATTGTCAACTTTCATATTTTACAAATTAACCCATAGACAAAAAATAAAGATTACAATTTAATCAAATAAATTAACATACTACAAATTAATTTAATTAACTAAATTTAGTCAATTAATAATTTTAGTATGCAATACTTTATGATTAAATTTATTCAATTAAATTATTCAACGTATGAATTTATTTAGTTGTCAATTAAACAAATACCATATGTAAATGCAATTTAATCGGCATAATTTAATTTAATGAATAATATAAAATAAATTATATTATACTATTAACTAAATTAATTTCTTGGAGTTATATAGATTATTCAATTACATTGACTTAATATGTCAATTAATTAATAATCAATTCTTCATCAAATCTTGTAACATTGCATGTACAAGGAATCCTTGATTAGTGTTTCTAAGCGCATGATCCTTTGGATCTGTCCATATGTTGGCAATGAGATTCACCCATAGACTGTAACTGGATTCTAGCAAATCATTACAGCTCCCAATTGGGATAGAATACAGTCATCTATTAAATATACTGAACCGAGTAGTTATCTCACAAAGTCCATTGCCAGCTGACATTAATATAATGAACAACATGCATGGTGCTTGTCACCCTCTTATATAGTTCATCGTATTTCTTGATCTAGAATAAAATGATTGTGAGCACGGGATTTTGTACCAACTCGCGCGTTCAATGATGACGGCTTTTCGGAAAATTTATCCTCGAATCACACGATTTTCGACCATCCGACGATATTCAAATGGGAATCCTCCTCGGACGTTTTAGATAAAATTATTTAACTAAATAAAAAAATACACACACAAAAAATAAATAC
>CATIWQ010241980.1:0-10122 GCA_949673415.1 Euphorbia schlechtendalii
ATTGAAAAACTCCATTGATCCCTAAATCTCTTATATTTTCCTTTATTTTATTTTTAAGTTAGTGCGTTTTGAAAAATAAAGGAAAAGAACAAAAACTTTTGGATTTTGACATTTCGCGACCGCGACATGTATCGCGCTCATGATCTATTTGATTTGAACTTTCTGTTTTTGAGTAAGTGAAAGTCATGAGCGCGACTTACTCTTACGATCGTGACCTGCGCGATCTGCACAACAGCTATTGCTGTAACAGCTTTATTCTAACAGTTATATTTAGAATATATCCGTTGGAAAGGCAATAATTATCCAAATTTCTCTATAAATAACCTCTTTTCATGTTTTATTTTCACAAAAACTCTATTTCTTAGTATCACCTTTGCAAAAATAAAGTTTTCTCTGTTTTTACAAAATAAAGCACTATTCTTTCTTTCTTGATTTGAGTAGCTCCTAAGAAGTCTACATCAACTTCATCAAAGAGGAAAAGCAAAATGGTGAATCAACAAAATGAAGTTGGTTGTCCCTTTCCGATTTATAGTGACGAGGAAGTGGAAAGATACTTGAGAATCAAGAACTTCGATTTTCACGGTACGCTTTTATACAATCCTACTTTTGCTAATGATGTTGGGATTCATGCAAAAGTAAAGGATTATTTCCCGCTGTTTGGATTGGAGAAGTTTGTGAATATGCAATTTCATTTTATCGAAGAATGGGTCCTCGAATTCTTGGTTACTGTTGCTAATGATGGGAATGTCTTGAAGAAGAAATTCAGGAATGAAGGAGAAGAATATAAGTTTACAATGATGGATTTAATCAAGTGGTTTGGTTTGGGAGAGAATTTTGATGAAATTGGAAAGATGAAGATTACGAGTTAACAGATATTTAGACAGAATTAGTGGGATTGGTTCGATACGATGTCAAAAATTCTTCCAATAATAACATCCGAAGTAATAGTCTTCTCTACCTACACAAGTTTATTTCTCAAAGTCTTTTCTTTCGACATGAAACAACTAAATTGTCAATGAAGGACTTGGAAATATTAGAGTGCGCAGTTTCGACCAAAGTTTCCTATGTATATTTTGGAATCCATCGCTAGTCTGACTACACATAAAAAGGCTAGATTTGGAGGTGCAAATAAGATTTGTGGGATAATTTTGGGAGCAAAAAATCAATTACCATACCAATACAATCCAAGGGAGAAATTTAATTTTATGGGAGGAGTTTTTATGAAGAGAGCAGGATTGGTAAAAGAAGAAGTAGGAAAATTTATGTTACTACCATATGAAGTATGGATAAGAAAGTTAGACCGACGCAATAGTCTACTACTCGAGAAAACCAACCAGAAGAAGAGGATGTTGAGGAAGTTCAATTCGAGAGTGGTAATTCAAGATAAGCCTTGGGAAGTACGAGTGATACTTGGAGAGGAAAGTTTGTAAGAGATGTCGACCAAGCATGCCTAAACATTGCCTCCATATAGCAAGATGTTTGTTAACTGACAAAATCCAACATTTCATTGAACCGGAAGTTGAATACATACTTTAGAATGCAAAATTTGGAGATATCTCAGAGTCCACCAGATTCAAGTTCTGAGGAGTAAAATGGGTTCAATTTCTTTTCTTTATTTTATTTTAGTTGTGTGTTTAAAATCTTAATTTTTATAATGTCTCACAATGAGGACATTGTGTTCTTTAGTGGGGGGGGGGGCATTTGTAAAAATCTTGAAAAATAAAAAAATTAAATAAAATAAAAAAATTGAAGAATTTGAAATTTTTTATTGATTTTTGTGTTATTTATATCTATTATCATTTCTTATACTTTACTAACATTTGTCCAAGGTTATTTTGAGTTTTAGGTATTACAAGTTTGATGTTAGTCCAAAATTTGAGCGCATGTTGAAATTGAGGGTTATTACCACAACATTTAGCATTTGGCAAGGATGAGTGGTGAGTAACATTTGAAAGCAACATTCCAAGTAAGTTTCAATATATATTTCAATGTAATATGAATTAGTATAAGTTATATAGTTTTAGTTTAATGTTTCCAATAAGTTTAAGTGGAGTAATATCTAATGGTATTCTTACTATGAGTTTTACATGCAAATCTTGAATAAGTCCTATAAGTATTGAGTGTGTTTAAAGTGTTAGGAAACTATAGCCATAATACTTTGAAATTGATCAATAAAGGATGAGGGTATTAAGAGTGAAAAATCAAAAGAAAAAGAGGATAACCAATGAGTTATGCAAATGGTGAGGAATGGTACGGAGCAGAAACTGCAACCATTCATTGAGTGAAAAAAGAAAAGAAAGAATAGAACGAAAAATGGGTGCAAAGTACAAAGTACTTCAAAAACATATGCTTAAAAGAAAAAAAATGAGAGATTGGTATGGAGCATAAAATGCAACCAATTAAAAAAGGGGAGCATGGTATGGAGCATAAAATGCAACCACTAAGAGTGTTTTAGCATCCTAGGTTACCTAAAAATGGCTTGAGAGAAAATTAATCAAAGTGTGCTTTCTATGTCCTTTATACTTTATACTATGCTTAAGAGAAGTAATATTCAAGTATGCATATAACGCTTATATGAAGATGCGATTCGGTTGACTCTTCATTAAGAGCAAAGGTATGCAACTAAACTATATAAATTGCACATTACTAATTTGTGGAAAATTTCGAACTTCTACATGAAATCTTTTGCAACGTAGAATGTGGTACTCACTGCAATAGTCTCTCGGCAAATAAGGTACGAACTTGCTTACCAATTTATACACTTCTGATGAATTTACCTTGGGGACAAGCAAAATTTAAGTGTGGGGGTATGATAAGCGTATAATTACACTTATTATCATATTAATTTTATACACTAAACACTATAGTTTAAGTCATTTTTATACTTCATATAAAAGATTTCATGTGGTATGTAGTTTTTTGTGATGCAAATGCAGATACTAGGTAAATCTTGGGAGTAAAATGATCTTAAGTGGAATTCTATGAAAAAAGAGTGAAAAAAGTGCAAAAAGATGCATGGAACTTAAAGATTTGGCTTAGGATCAAACTGTCAAAGATCGGTGAAGTTACAAGGAGAATTCTGAAGAAAAATGCAATTCACGATCGTGACAACTATTTGCAGTCGCAACTTGTTCTTCTTTAAAATAGAAATCTACCAATCAAAGATTCACGGTCATGACTTGGATGGTTTTTTGGTTTAATCTTCTTAACTACCAACCACCAGATAAAGACAATCAATCGCCATCAACTACCAATGAATATACACCTATAAGAAATCAACCAATCATGAAAAGGTGCCTATCCATTGTGGATTAGATTGAAGCTTCTCAACTAATCACAATGAAGTGATGCAATCTTTCGCCAATGGACACAACTCTTCATATGGATGGACGCAACCCTTCGAACTCTATAAATAGGGCTCCAAATCTTACAATTTTGTGGGAATAAAGGGAGTGCAACATTAGAGTGCAATTATAGGGTTACGTATAGTGTGTGTATAGATAGAGAATTCGCTACATTCATAAGTGTTAGCGAGAAAATGTTTAAGTGATTCGAATCCTTTTTTCGATCACCATATTTCTCTACATATTCGAGCGATTGTTGTATAAGTGTACTTGCAAATCACTTATCAATAAAATTTTTCATTCTTCAACATTCGTTTGTTCGATATTCATAAAGAATAGCATCCTAGCGGAGGTTCTGTACTGGCCGAGACCGAATTCAAAGCAAACGTAGGAATTGCGGGAATTGACGACTCCCATTAAAGAGTAGATGTGGTTTGATCAACTTTAGCTTTCACTTGCATACCTTACAACTTTGCTTTGCTATCTACCTATACTTTCTATTTCGAAGTTTATGATATGTCTGTGTCATAATGCTTATTTCGTGTTAAGTCTTTTATATTAATCAAGTTATATGCTTTGGAGTTAACTTTAAGAGTAGTTTCGGGGTTAACGAGATTGTGTATAATCACTGGATCTGTGATATAACGTTTTTTAGTGAGCCAACATTTTTGGAATGGTAACTCGCTAAATGTGGCTTTGTGAGAATGACCTGTACTAAGCATAGTATTGACATTGTCACGGTTTATACAATTGTCTTAATTCGTTTGCGCTAGGTTTAGAAAATTCATTTCATGTGTTGCTCTATGGTGAATCATTGAACATCTGAGTGTCTAGAACCGATTATGTTAGATTAGTTTAGTGAACGTAATAACTTTATTGAACTTGCATGTTTTCTCTGCTATCCTTATTTCGTAGAGAAAATCTATATATTTAGATTGTCTAATCTTTCACATCTATATTTACTCATTCTTCATTCTAACCCTCCTATCCAAAACTTTACATTATTTTATTTTCTTTTTCCCTAAATTGATCTTTAGACTTGGTTCCTTCCCTGTGGGTTCGATATCTTTTAAAACTACATCGCAACTGTATACTTGCAATTATCATCATTTTTCTATTTGATAAGAGGTACTGACAACACTTATACTTTACGTGAACAAGTTTTTGGTGCCATTAATATATAGCCAAATCTTGTGATCAAATTATTAAACTTATCAATAGAAAAGTGGCGAACACTCATCCATCATTCTTTTTGTCTAAAAGTGTTCTTTCTTGACAAACCAATCCATGCTGAGTAGAGTACTCAACAAGCAATTGAAGATAAACTATCCAACAAAGCTAAACAATTTTTAAGTTTTTAGACCTGTTCAGCGAATCATAACTTAGCATGCATCTAAAAACTTAACTTGGTTTAAATATTTTTATAAATAGAAAACGTAAATAAGTTACTCTTTCACCCTCCTCTACGGTTGTTCATAAGCTGTCTAAGGACCAACAGACACCCGTGTAAACAAGGGTGATTGAGAATGGAGTGTTAAGGATAACCCGTAGTGGCTGGATCTTCAGAGAAACAATCCCATCCAACTAGGTAATTCATCAGCTAAGGACATCACAAGAGATCATACTGAGCCACCTTTACCTCTAGTATTCAATGGGGATGAATTGGAGGTTGATCCCTTGGTAAATCAGCTTAAGAGTACCCAATCAAAGAACATCATTAGGTAGCTACTGCACTTTTTTGAGGTGTATTGCCAAGGCCTAGTGCAAAACTTAATGGAAATTGAAGATACTTTGACTACTTTGGTGATTGTGATGTGCTCGGCCATTGGGGAAGGGATACCTCTCAAGAAGAGTACAGCCATTACCTTTGACTAGTCAGATATGCCACCAGAGCACCAGAACCACAACAAGGACCTTTTCATCTGGGTCAACATTTTTGATAGGTCAATCCCTTGTGTCATGGTGTATGACAGGTTGGCTCTTAACCTGTGCCCGCTTAAGGTGTTACCTTATCTAGGTTTGAATGAGCGTATGTTCTGGAATTTGGATATTATTATCCGAGCTTATGATAACTCCAAGCGAGGCATGGTGGGACATTCACCATGGTGGTGACTGTGAATAGAGTGAGGTCGGAGGTAAAGTTTATGGTGCTTGACATACCAGTGTCCTATTCCTTTTCCCCTGGGTAGGCCATGGATTCATGCCCTTAGTGCTTTCCCTTTTACTTTGTTTTAGATGATTAAGTTGGTTCATCAAGGTAAACCCATCACGATAGAAGCAAATCAAGAGTCAGTTATGGTAGCAGCCACCTTTGCAGAGCAAGTATCGGAAGGCCTAAGGTTGGCCATGATTGGTCAGGAGGAGAGAAAGAAGAAAAAGGTTCCTATAGGGTATTGCTACTTCTCAATGGGATTGAAGATGATAATGAAGTGACAAGGGTTCATCCTAGGAAGGGGGTTAGGCAAGCATGACCAGTGGATGGTTGAGGCTATTAATCACTCTTGCTCACTCCCAGGGCGGGATTAGAGCTCACCCTAGGCACAAGATCTATAAACACAAAAGGTAATCTTTTTGTAACATGGTGAGTGTCAATGCTATTGAAGGGGGGAGGCAGTATCTGGGGGATAGTGCATCAGTTATGATGAATGGGCAAGAAGTGCTAGGTTTTGAGATTTTTAGGGATGTATATGGCCACTCGAATGACTGTATACTAGCTCCAATAAGTGAACTCATTAAAATGCTCTAGGACCATTGACCATAAAAAAGAGGCCATTCATGATGAGGATATTCCAGCTACGGTCCTCGCCATGATCACCTCTTCTGTAAAGGATAAGGGAAAGGCTAAGATGTTCGTGGAAGATGAACATGAATGCGAACCAATGATGAAGAAGGAGGAGAAGTTAGAAGGAGGTGTCAATGAAAGCCTACTAGCTGTAATAGCAGATATCATCACCAAAGTCGTAGTCAAGGGAAAGAAGGTAGCTATTTTGAGCCCATCATTGTGGAGATAGCCATCAAAATGGAAGAACACCCTCCTCTTGTGGAGGAAGATGATGCTACAATGTAATCTTTAATATTAGTAACGTCTTTGATGTAAACAACACTACTTATGAGGCTTTTCAATCAATAAATCTGAACTTTGCTTACTTGTGTGATGTTTGCTAGATGGAAACATGCATTTTCATACTCATACGCATAACATTTTTAGCAAACTCATAGTTCTTTTCATGAAAAAAATTTGGGTATAGATGAATAACCAAAAATTGTGATGATTTTGAGTGATCTGACTCCTAGGAAGAATGAGTTAACAAATGTACTTAGAAAGCACATTGTAGCATTAACTTAGTCATATGAAGACATGTCTAGGGTTGATAGAGAGATCACCAAACATAGAATTCCTCACGAACCGCAAGTTAAGCCAATGAAGTAGAAGTTGCGAAGGTTGCGACTTGAATGAGCTGAGAAGGTCAAGATAGAGGTGGCCAAGCAGATAGAAGCCAAATTCCTAGAAGTGGTTGAGTACCCCACTTAGCTAGCTAAAATCATCCTAGTTGCGAAGAAGGATGGGAAGGTCCGGGTATGTGTGGACTTCAAGGATTTGAATAAGGCCTCGTTGAAAGATGACTTCTCTTTACCTCATATCGACGTCTTGGTTGATAGCATTGCTAGAGCCGCCATGTACTCTTTCATGGATGGCTTCTTGGGGTACAATCAGATCCTCATGGTAATAGAAGACAAGATCAAGACCACCTTCATCATTGAGTGGAAGGTCATGCAATTTGTGTTGAAGAACACTGGTGCAACCTATCAAAGAGTCGCTACAACTTTGTTAGACGAATCAATCAACAAGGAAGTCAAGGTCTATGTGGATAATATGCTTGTCAAATCCAACACTTTGGAGGAGCATTTGGTAGGTCTTGATAGGTTCTTTACCCAAACTGAGAAATATAATCTTCGTCTAAACCCAAAGAAGTGTGTGTTTGAGTTCACCTATGGTAAGTTGCTAGGCCACATCGTGAGTCAAAGGGTCATTGAGATGGACCCAAATAAGAGTAAAGTGATAAGAGAAATGTTAGTTCCAAAGATGGAGAAAGAGGTACGACCATTCTTAGGATCCCTACAATACGTTAGTAGGTTTATAGCTCACCTCACTACCATCTGCGAGTTAATCTTCAAGTTACTAAGGAAGCAACGGCCTGTGGTTTGGAATGATCAATGCCAACTTGCATTCCAAAGGATTAAGAAGTACTTGATTAAGCCACCTATCTTGAAGCCTCTAGTGCTAGGATGCCCCTTATTCTCTATTTGGCTGTCGAAAAATCATCCATAGAGGCAATGCTAGTGCAAGAACAAGATGACAATCGAGAACATGCCAAATACTACTTGAGCAAGAAGCTATTGAGTACAAGACTCGTTACTCTTTTGTGGAAAAGATATGCGCTACCATGGTGTGGTTGACTAAGAAGTTGTACCATTATTTTCAATCCTATCGGGTGCAAGAATTGGCTAAAGTTGGTCCCATGAAATATTTGTATCAATCTCCAACAATTGGCATATTAACATTCCTGATGGCTATTTCTCATCTTCAAATTTGACATTGAGTATATCATGAGGAAAGTCATCAAGGGCTGAGTGGTTGCTGAGTTTTTCACTAATCAAGCATTAGATTCCGATTATGCGGAAAACCAAGAATTCATGGATGAGCAGTTATCCTCGATAGAAGAGGTGAAGAAGGAATGGACTATGTACTTCAATGGCGCCATGAATTGCAAAGGAGCAGGCCTAGGTGTAGTCTTGATGACCCTTTAAAATGAGGTTATACCATTATCCAAGCGCATAGAGTTCCTAGTCATGAATAATGGGGCTGAGTAAGAAGTTGTTTTTTCAATTTAGAAGTCCTCAAGAAGGTTAGAGCCAAGGAAGTCTTGGTTATCGGGGATTCCACCCTAGTTATTCTCCAAGTGACTGGTGATTGGGAAATTAAGTAAGAATCACTTTGCCTCTATTTGGAAGTAATCTAGGTGGTCTTCGCCAAGTTCAATAAATGTGCCTTTCGCCATGTGATAAGGGAAGATAATCAAATGGCAGATTCCTTGGCTACCTTGGCCTCCATGTTGGAAGGACCCCAAGCCCAACCTATCAAACTATTAGTTCTCTAGTCGGCCCGGGAACCCTAACACTGTAGAGTAGTGATGGTGGATGAAGACCCGCTTTAGGTTGCTACTTTTTAGAATTCATCAGATTTTTGCAAGATAGAGTATATCCTGAGGGGGCAACAGATTCCGAGTGCACCTCTCTACATCGCTTGGTCATTTAGTTCCACTTGCTTGATAATGCTTTTCTGAGGTACTCTAGAGGGTTTGTGTTCGCAAGGTTTCGACTCTAATAACTCCTAGGATTTTTTATTTAATAATGAAGCAAAAAACCATGTCCCCACTTTCCTATTGATAAGATATAAGTTTAAAATACGAACAGGTGTTGTCCGTACTGCTTATCTAAATAGAAAAATGGTGACCACTACAAGTATACAGTTACGATGTAGTTTTAAAACATAGCGATCCAACAGTGAAGGACTAGCTCTAAAGATCAATAAAAAAAGAAATAAAGAAAATAAAATATTTTTGGATTTTAGTTGGGAGGATTAGAATGAAGAATGGACAGATATATGTATGGAAGACGACTAGAGATTCTAAATATATAGATTTTTCCTACAAAATAAGTATAGCAAAGAAAACATGCAAGTTCAACAAAGTTATTACGTTCACTAGACTAATTTAACATAATCGGTTCTTGACACTCAGATGTTTAATGATTAATCGCAGAGCAACACATGAAATGACTTTTCAAAATCTAGTGCAAACGAATTAAGATGATTATATAAACCTAGACAACAATATTACTATGCTTAGTACGGGTCGCTCTCACATAGCCACATTTAGCAAGTTACCATTCCAAAAATCTTGGCGCACAAAACAGCGTTAAAATCACAGATCCAATGATTGTACACAAGCTCGTTAACCCCAAAACAACTCTTAAAGTTAACTCAAAGGCATATAACTTGATTAATATAAAAGACTCAAAACTAAATACACATTACGATACATAGACATATCATAAACTTTGAAATAGAAAGTATAAGTAGAAAGCAAAGAAAAGTTGTAAGGTATGTGTGAGCGGGCGACATGGAGCGATGGGCCGAGAGCGCGTGGGGTTTCATAGGCGCGGTCCACCGGGGTGTTTTGAAAACAGATGAAGGAAAAGCACCGGGTCTGGGACCCGGAAAAAAGGTTAAAAAGAGAAAAAGACGAAAACGTTTAAGATCGGTTCAAACCCGAATCCGCCGTCTCTCAGTGTGGAGTCGCCACCTAGATTAGCTCTTTCCAGGAATTAGAGTCCTGTGAGGCTTAATGTCCGGGGGACGGCCCACCAAGACACAGAGATTCGGGTCCGGTATAAGTTGCTTATTTCTTAAGTGATCACAATATATTACATCTACAGAAAACCGTTTTCTTTTAATTGTGCATATTCGCACTTATGTCATTTTTGAAGTTAAATGCATGGTACACGTATTGGGAAATAATAAAACATTCACAAAATGGAAAAATAAATCATCCACAAAAACAGTAAGTAAACGCGGAAAGTAAATGCGGAAAATAAAATTACAAGGCTTCAAAAATCGGGGGATGCAACCGCCCGCTAACCTATTATTTACATTTCCCGTAAAATATGTGCAATACCCGAAGGAAAATAAATCCTAAACATACATCTAGCCTGCATC
>CATIWQ010242003.1:0-35442 GCA_949673415.1 Euphorbia schlechtendalii
TTAGGTGAAAAGGTTGATGTAAAAAGTTCAAAAATCTCCGTTTAATTCTTGGATTTTTAACGTAATTTAATTGAAAAAAAGATTGTTTTGTTGGAAAATAAAGTGTTTATTTATCCAAAAGATAATCAGACTCGGGTTCTACATTGGTTTTAGACCCGAGAATATCTGAGGATTTAAGAAGAAAAGATGAAGAAATTTGATTTCAAAGATGAAGAAATTTGGGATCCGAAAGTGTTTCTTGATCTGATAAAAAAGTTAAAAGAAAGTAATAAAAAACGTTTTTAATTTTTGTTCTGAAAGAGAGGATTTTTCTCTCTCAATTTTCCCTCCCTTTGTACTGAAAAAGACCCGACTATTTATAGATGAAAAAGTCCCGAAAAATCCAAAACAAGGAGCCTTGCACGCGAGGGGTCTCGCGCGTGAGACTCCCTCGCGAGGCCTCGCAGGGTCTCCCGCAAGGCTCCCTCGTGAGGGCTCGTGGGTCGCCTCCCGCGAGGCTCCCTCGCGAGGGCCGCGAGGGACCCTCGCGGGAATCCCCGCGAGGGTCGCCTAGGACCCTCGCGGGGAGGCCCCGCGAGGGTCGCTAGGGACCCTCATGGGAATCCCCGCGAGGGTAGCCTAAGACCCTCGCGGGGAGGCCTCGCGAGGGTCGCTGGGGACCCTCGTGGGAATCCCCGCGAGGGTTGCCTAGGACCCTCGCGGGGAGGCCCCACGAGGGTCGCTAGGGACCCTCGTGGGAATCCCTGCGAGGGTCGCCTAGGACCCTCGCAGGGAGGCCTCGCGAGGGTTGTTAAAGACCCTCGCGGGAATCCCCGCGAGGGGCCCTTAGGACCCTCGCGGGCAAGCCTCGCGAGGGGCCCTTAGGAACCTCGCGGGGAGGCCCGCGAGGATACCCTACCGCCTTTGCGGGCAGTCCCCGCGAGGGTCCCTTAGGACCCTAGCAAGGAGTGCGGGCTGCCTTGCGCGAGGCTGCCTCCATGTGGGATTTTTTTTTTTAGTTAAAATAATTTAAAACGTCCGAGGGGGATTCCCATATGAAGATCGTCGGATGGTTGAAAATCGCGTGATTCGAGGATAAATTTCCCGAAAAGCCGTCATCATTGAACGTGCGAGCTGGTACAAAATCCCTTGCTCACACACACATTGTCCTACGATCCTTCCGACACTACTCACGTGAGCTTTTAGATCACAAACGATATTTGGGGATGTCTTAACGTTTGTTTATTCACTCCTTTCCCTTTATAGGTCGTACGTGAGGAGATGGATTGGGTGGCCCAACATTCCTTTGCATTAAGGGACCTGATGCCTTCACAGGATGGGATTACATGGGTATATTGCTTTTTCTCAGCCTGTCATATGCAATGCATGAAATTTCATGTTTTATGTACACATATATGATTTATTTTGACATGTTTTATAACTATAAGATATAGTGGCGAGGAGCGAGGAGCGAGGAGTTTGAGTGACGCTACCGGGAGCTCAACGGTCACTTTCAGTCACTGGATATTAGCCATCAGGGTCTAGATGCTCATTATCATGGCCTTGAGGTTAGTCACCAGGAGTTGGGAACTAGTTATTAGGGTTTGGAGGCTCGATACCAGAGTTTGGAGGCTAGTCACCAGAGTTTGGAGGCTCAGTATCAAGAGTTGTTACGGTAGAACACCACAGTAGAGCAGGCTCGAGCAGAAGCTCGGGCTTCCACCTCGGGCCTTCACCAGCCTCTTAAGTTTGATCTTGATTCCCTACTTGATGACATAGATGATGGGCTGCTCCTCTCTCCAGAATGGAACGCCAGCTTTCTCCATGCTCCCCAGCCTCCTCCTGTGTTCGGTTTAGCGGATGGTGGTCTTGAGAGACTAGGTTTTGAGGATTTCGAGATATGCACTTTGATGCCTCGAGATCCGGTGGGTGGAGATAGCACATAGGCGGTGTATGCTTAGGAGTTCCCTTTTAGCTTTAGTTTTAGATTCCTCTTTTTTTTAGAACCAGACTTTTTAGATAGCTCTGCTTTGTGGAATCTCAAAGAAAACTTCTGATTTATGAAAAGAAAGGGGATTTTGGCCATAGCGTGCCGGTTCCTCACATGTGGTGTTTTATTTTATGAATATTTTTGCATGTTTGTGAATGCTTTTTCGTATATGTATGAATGAATGTTAATGCTAATGTATGTGGTTAATGTGTGTAGGTAACACCAGTCTTGAGGGATTTTCTTCAGCTCTCTTCCTTTCTGATGTCGACCCATAACGAGCACCTTAGGGTCTTTCTCCACACTGTTCAGGGACTTGATTGATGAAGGAATGAAAGCTTTGGTCTGCAGGCCTCTGAATCTGGCCTTCATTCATGCTACTTTGAAGTTCTGGGATCCTGCCACTCATGTTTTTCATTTTACCAACTTCATGCTTTGCCCCTTGGTCGAGGAGTTTCATACTATCCTGGGGCTCCCTTTTCCGAAGGAGTCGATGCTAATATCACCCACGAGACTTTCCTTCGCATTTCCTTCTTTCCAATTTGGGGGTGAAGATAAGCTGAAGGTTTTATGGAACCTAGAGTCCAGTGGGCACTTTTTGTCAGCTCCTCGTGATGTTGGTGGCTTCCGGGTTGAAGCTATCCTTAGCTGGTGTGAGACTACACCCAACACTCATCTAGGATGGCCTTCGATGGTGACTATACTTCTTCTGGCGGAGTTCGTTTGTGGGGTTGGAGCGATCACCCCTTTTCGCTTGCTATCAGTCATTGACCCACTCTCCACTAGCCTTTCTCCTACGGCTTTAGCTTTAGCTGTGAGTCTGGTTCACTTAGACGCTGCTTTGGTGAATCTGGACTTAGCTGGAGACCATTTTGCTTTGCTCAAGGTGATTCTCTTTCCTTATCGCTTTCTTTCATGATTTTCATTGTTTGTTTAAACAAATGAATTAATGTAGGTATGGCTATTGGAGAAGCTTCGCTTGGCTGCTAATCCATGCTTAGGCAAGGCTCAGTACCTCCCTTCGCATTACAGTCTTAGAGGCTTCACTAGGAAGGACCATCGTTCGCTGAGTGAAGGTGCTTGGGTCGAGATTCTGGGCTCCTACCGAGCTTCTGAGATTCGTTGGCTCAGCCCTTGGTTGGAGATTCCGTTCGTGGTTACTGACGTCCATGATTCTGGTGTTTTGTTAAAGGGGTTGTTTGGCGTTATGTCCTATTCCCCTTCTCGTTTATGCTGGTAGTAAGGGCGTCAACAACGGGTCCCTCGATCTCTATGCTCGACCCGTTTCCATGACTTCGGTATTGATACACCTGATGCGATATGGAGGCTTTGGGCACGTACTCGAGTTGTTATACTGGATTACACTGCCCTAGAGACCACAGATACTGACGAATTCTACCATGGATGGCTTGGTGAGATCAAGGTTCTCCCCGATGCTGATCAGCACTTTATGGTGCCTAGTGAGTGGGAGAGGGATGAAGATGGTTTGGACCCCCTTCCTCATACTTCGAGGAAGCATGTATGGTGGAATGACTAGCACCCGTAGATCTTATTCATTTTTTGCCATTTGTTTTCTAGCCTTTGTTTTTGGCTTATTCTTAGATTGTTTTTGACATTATGAAATTTTATCGAACTTTATTTTATTTACTTGCGATATTCTGTATTTACACATTCATATAAACATAAACATAAATCCTTGCAAACATAACACATTTCATTGAACGGCTTTCAAAAGTGTACAAGTTTTCCAATGATTTGAGTCCTGCCGCCAGTTAGCCTAGAGCTGGTTTTCTAACTCGTGGTCCCTCTATTCCTCACTGTGTCCTAATTTTTACCTGAGCCACCCTTCACGGGTTTTCAACTCAAGAGACATTTCTAGCTTTTATACAAGAATGGTCCTAATTGTTGCCCAGGTAGCCAAGTGCCATCTGGCGGACTGGTTTTTCTCTCTTTTTTGGTGTACCGCTTTTGTAAGTTTATTTCTTTTATTTTTACACATGGTAGCGCTTGAGCTCATCTTGATTGATTAGATTGACAAATTCATTTCCATCCATGTCCATGATCTTGGCAGCTCCTTTGCTCAAGATTTTCTTAATGACATAAAGAACTTCCCAGTTAGGCGAAACATTCCTCATTGGTCCACATTTGAGGGTCTCATCTGTTTCAGAACCAAGTCTCCTGCTTTTAACGGTTAGCTTCTAGCTTTAACCTGACTATTGTATGCCCTAGCCATGCGTTATTGTTATATCTGCAAATCATCCGGTGCCTTTAGCCACTGTTCATCAATCATGTTCAATTGTTTAAATCTAGCCTTTGCCCATTCTGACTGTTCTAACCTCGCCTCCAGTGCTACTCGAAGTGATTTCACTTCCATTTCCACCGGTAAAACTACTTCCATCCCATATACAAACGAGAAAGGGGTTTGATTGGTGGGAGTTTTGATGCTCGTTCTATATCCCCATAATGCAAAATGGCAACTTATCAGCCTATTCCCTATAGGTAACGACCATCTTGCTCAAGATTTTCTTAATCTCCTTGTTGACTACGTCTACTACCCCATTAGCCTGTAGCCTATATGGTGCTGACCGATGGTGCTCGATACCATATTTCTTCATAAGGTCTGATGTGGCTCCTTGGAATTGAACCCCATTATTTGATATAATGTGATGTGGGATGCCATATCAGGCGAATATGAACTTGGCCATCTTCTTAGTAGTGATGTTGGTGTAAGATTCAGCTTCCACCCATTTTGAAAAGTAATCAACTGCTACTATAATGAAGCGATGTCCATTAGTCGAGTTTGGCCGAATCTCACCAATAATATCGATGCCCCACGCTGTGAATGGCCAAGGAGCAGATAAGCTATGGAGTTTGGATGGGGGTAGATGACTGATGTCATCGTAAATCTGGCACTCATGGCACTTTTGTACTTTTGATAAGCAGTCTATGACCATTATTCTCCAATAATACCCTTGGCTTTGTATTTTCTTAGCTAGTGCTATCCCATTCATGTACGGACCACAATCCCTTGCATGCATTTATCTCATTTCAATAGTGCCTTCTGTTCTGTGAGACATCTCAACAGCATCCCTTCTGATGTTCATTTGAACAAATCCCCTTCTACTAGACGGAACTGAGTTGCTAGCCATCGTAATGAGTTTCTTTCAGAGTCTGTTGCGCCTTCTAGGTATTCCCTGGTCTACAAAAATTTGACTATGTCGAAGGACCAATTCCTGATAGCTTGTTGATCCTCTATTTCCACTAGGTGACAGTAGAAGGGTTCTTTGGCCATTTGTAGTACAACGGGTTTGATTGACTGAGTTCTAGGGCCCTCCCACATCAAGGCTAGCATAGCGAGTGCATCTGCCATTTGGTTTTCATCCCTAGGTACGTGTTTGAAGAAAATTTTTGTGAGATTTTCCATACGGTTTCCACGTAGGGATGGAGTGATTCTTCTCTTATTTCCCAATCGCCAGTGACTTGTTTTATAACCAGAGCTAAGTCTCCAACCACCGATACTTCTCTTGCCCGTGCCTTTCGAAGTGCCTCTAACCCAAACAAGCAAGCCTCATATTCTACCCTGTTGTTTGTAATTGGGAATTCCAATCATTTGGAAAGGGGTATAACTTTGTTTTGCAATGTTATCTATACAACCCCTAGGCTAGCTCCATTCCTGTTCATCGCACCGTCGAAGAACATTTTCCACTCTGAACCTGCGTCCTCTATCAATGCTAGTTGCTCATCTGGAAATTCTTGATTTTCAATGTAATCAGAGTCCAAGGGTTGATTTGCCAAAAATTCAGCGACTGCTCATCCCTTAATGACGTTTTTGGTCACATATTCAATGTCAAATTCAGATAATAACAATAAACATCGTGAGAGTTTTCCAGCTAGTGTTGGTGACTGGCATAAGTACTTCATCGGGGTCTATCTTTGCGACGGCTTTTATATGATAAGATTGGAAGTAATGTTGTAGCTTCTTTGTCAACCAAACCATCATTGTGCATATTTTCTCTACTAAAGTGTAGTGTGACTCATACTCGAGTAATTTCTTGCTCAAGTAGTAGACTGCATGTTCGCTTCGGTCTTCGTGTTCTTGCACCAGCATGGCTCCAACAGATGATTCCTTAATTGCTAGATATGGGATCAGGGGTTTTCCATGTTCTGGTGGGTGGAGGATGGGTGGGCTTAATAGGTATTGTTTGATTTTTTCAAAAGCTACCTGACACTAGTCGTTCCAAACAATTGGTTGGTCCTTTCAAAGTAGTTTGAAGATTGGCTCGCAGATGGTAGTGAGTCTGGCTATAAATCTGCTTACATACTGTAGAGACCCTAGGTAAGACCAGACTTCTTTCTCAGTTTTTGGCGCGGGCATATCTCTGATGGCTTTGCTTTTATCAGGATCCATCTCAATTCCTTTTTAGCTAACTATATTCCCCAGGAGCTTCCCTGATGTGACCCCAAATACGCACTTTTTTAGGTTCAAGCGTAGATTGTATTTCTCGATTCTGGTGAGAAACTTGTCTAAGACAGCTGGATGCTCCTCTCTAGTGTTGGATTTAACAAGCATATCATCCACATAAACTTCCACCTCCTTATGGATCATATCATGTAGGCAAGTTGTGATGGCCCGCTGATATGTTGCACCAGCATTTTTCAAACCAAACGGCATTACCTTGTAGTAGTATATGCCCCATTCAGTGATGAATACTGTCTTGATCTTATCCGTTATTGCCATTAGTATCTAGTTATAGCCTGAGAAGCCTTCCATGAAGGAATACACAACTGCCCTTGCTACGCTATCGACCAATACATTGATGTGGGGTAGGGGGAAATCATCCTATGGGGAGGCTTTGTTTAGATCCTTGAAATCCACACAGACTCTGACCTTGCCATCTTTCTTTGCTACTAGGACTATGTTGGATAGCCAAGTCAGGTATTCAACCACTTCCAACAATTTAGCTTCAATCTGCTTTGCCAATTCAGCCTTGACCTTTTCTGCCCATTCAAGCCTCAAGCGACGTAGTTTATGTTTTACTGGCTTGATCCAAGGGTCATTTGAGATGTGATGCTCCACTATTTTTCTGTCGAGCATTTCTTCATATGACCAAGAAAACGCTGCCACGTGACGTTTAAGTACATTCATGATCTCTCTTTTTTCTTCAGGAGTCAAATCATTGGAAATTGTCACCATTTTTGGTGACTCATTTGTACCAAAGTTAATTTCATTTAATGATGTGTCATGAATGTGAAGGGCATTATGCGTATGATCATATGAATTCATGGTGCCGTCAGGCAGAACATCAAACAAGTAAGCAAAATTATCATACTTCATTGAATGAGCCTCGTTGGAAAAATTGTCAAAGACATCAGAAATATTCATTATTACATCATCCATTTCCTCCTCCACAAGTGGAGGCTTCAGTTGTTGCAGTAGCAGGTGCGTTAGTGGTAGGTTTTGCCTCGAGAGTGGTCCACATCAGCTTTTCGGTGAGGAGCTTGATAGTGCCTGGTAGATGTTGGTCTCGCCCATCGCCTTTCTTTATCAGCTCGTTAATAGCCTTAGTGAAAGCTGCCATTGCATCTTCCAGTATTTTGCCTTTTTCATATTCCTCAGTCGGGGTTATTGCTAGGGTCGATTTCTCTTCCAGTTCATCATCAACAGGGGACTCAATCAGCTAGCCAGTTGTGAAGTCAAACACATCATTGAATATTTCAAGTCCTTTAACTTCTTCCCCATTCAAGATTGTCGGTTCTGGCTCTCCCAGGTATGCCTTAGTGCCTTCCATCTCGCATACGCTTACCATGTTACAAAACATGGGCCATTTGTGCTTGCACATTTTCATGCTCGGGGTGAAACCCAGGCCCAATCTAGGTGTAATAAGAGTAGGGTCGATGGCCTTGATAATCCCCTGATGATATTTTCCCAAGCCTTTTCCAGGGATAAAACCCTGCTTCTTCATTTGAGTTCTCAAGCATACAAGGAAGAAGCGATATCCCTTTGGAGTTCTATGCCCCTTCTTCTTTTCTTCTGTGGCTGTTGCCACCCTTAGCCCTTGCATTGTTCTCTCCTCAAATGTGGTAGCCGCTGTTCGCAACTTTTCTACTGATAAGTTTAATAACTTATTCACAAGACTTGGCTACACTTGTTCTAAAAGAATTATCCTAATAATAATGCCCAAAACTTATTCATATAAACTACAGGTGTTGTCAATACGTCTTATCACATAGAAAAATGATGATAACTGCAAGTATACAGTTGCGATGTAGTTTTAAAAGATATCGAAACCATAGGGAAGGAGTTTGGTCTAAAGATCAATGGGGAAAAACAAAACAAAACAAAATAAAAATAGATTAGAGATTTTTATGGATAGGAAGATTAGAAAGAAAAGTTGAGTAAATATAGATGTGATAGATTAGAGACTCTAAATAAATAGATTTTCACTACGAATAAGTATAGTAGAGAAAACATGCAAGATTAACAAAAATGTTATGACACACTAGACTAATCTAACAAACCAGTTCAACACACTCAGATGTTCAATAATTCACCACAGAACAACACATTAAATAACTTTTCTAAACCTAGCGCAAATGAGATAAGACTATTATATAAATCTAGACAACATCAATACTATGCTTAGTACGGGTCGCTCTCACATAACCACATTTAGCAAGTTACCATTCCAAAAATGTTGGCTCACTAAACAACGTTATATCACAGATCCAGTGATTATACACGATATTGGTAGTTGATGGCGGTTGGTCATGCTTATCTGGTAGTTGTTAGTTAAAAAGATAATACCAGAAAACCATCCATGTCGTGATCGCGATGTACATGTCGCGACCGTGAATCTTTGATTGGCAATCTTCTATTTCTGAAGTAAACAAGTCACGACCGTGAATTGAATTTTACTCAGAATCCTTCTTGTAACTTCATCGATCTTCGACAGCTTCGATAATAAGCCAAATCTTTAAGTTCCACGCATCTTTTTGCACCTTTTTCACTCTTTTTTCATAGAATTCCACTTTAGCACATTTTACTCCCAAGATTTAACTAGTATCTGCATTTGCATAAAAAACAACTAAATACCACGTGAAATCTTTTATATGAAGTATAAAAATGACTAAAACTATAGTGTTTATTGAATAAAATTTATATGATAATAAGTGTAATTATACACTTATCAATCGCCATCATTTATTCCTCATTAGCCTCGATCATCACTGGCCTCCCTTTATGAATAAGCTTTATCTTTTGGTGCAGAGTAGAAGGGGCTGCCCCTATTACATGGATCCATGGCCTGCCTAGAAGCAATGAATAAGTTACTGGAATATCCATCACAGTGAACTTTACATTGGAGGTCACTCCTCCAGCGGTGACCTCTGCTTCAAAGCTGCCTACTACACCCCTTTTCGAATCATCATAGGCTCGGATCACCATGTCAGATTTGGCGAGCATATCCTCCCTTAGCCCTAGGTGAGGTAGGACTTTAAGAGGATAGAGATTGAGAGCTGAGCCATCATCTACCATCAAACATGGTATCGCGCGATCGAAAATTTGAACCTTGATAAATGAGGCCTGATCATGCAATCCTAGTACTTGCGGTAGCTCCGATTGATCAAAAGTTATGGATGACATTTGAGGGCGAGGAATTCCTTCCTCGATGGTAATGCACATCTCAATTACTAAGGTTGTAGGCGTGGCAAGCATTTCCATCAACCTCTTGACTAAACCCATCCTATCCTTTTGTGATGTCTCAAGAAACCTCCAGATGCTGTATTTGGCTTGAGTTCCCTTCAAGTGATTTACCAAAGGGTCTATATCTAGCATGTCTTCATCCACCTTTGGGGGGTAGAGGTGGCTCAGGCTGTTCCCTTGCTGTTTACTCCGGCTTGGAGTCATTGAGCTGTACAGTCTCATCCCTTCTAAAAACTCTACCACTTCGAGTAACCCTTAGTACTCCATTATCCATCACTCTTGTTTCCCTGGAATTGATCCAAGGGTACTGGTCGTATCCATCCTCCGCCACGTCACCCCTTTAACTTGTAAGAATCCAAGCATATGGGCTTCTTCCCACCTGAAATGATCTCTCCCTCAGTCGAGGTTCCTTCTTTAGGTTCCTTTTCCTTCTCGACTTAAGGACATATGCATCAAGGTCAATGGGCACCCTTGTTGGTGCTTTCTTGGATTCCACCTTCATTGCATCCCTCTATGGTTCACCTCCCTCTACTGAGGACACTTCTGCCAAAGAATAATCCTTGGTGCCTTCATCTTCATCAGCCACTGCATTCACCACCGGGTTAGACAGAGCTAAAATCGCTAGCACAGAATCAATGGGTATTCCTGATCCTACTACGTGGACATTACCATGTCTGATCATTATCTCCTTATCGAGATGATGAGTGTGAAAAGATAACTCATCAAAATCTGGGATTGCTAGTCTTGACAAATGATAGCGATACCAATCCCAAGATCCACCTATTATCAATTATACTACAGAAGGCTCAGATGGTCTTGGCACCAACACTAGATAGATAAACATCCACCGATTTACGTAGCCGATGAGCGATTCTCCTTCCCTCTATACACAAGCAAGCAGATCTCGCATGGTTTATTTTGGAGGTTCTAAAAATGTGAACTCTATCTGGAACTCTTCAGAGATGTAGTTCCAATTGCTCTTGGTCTCAACTGAATGCATTTCATACCATTGACTTGCTACTCCTACTAGTGACCATGAAAATAGTGTAGCTATCATATTTTGAGAAAAGCCCTGTGCTCGACACAGGATATAAAACTTGGACAAGTGGGAAGACGGTGTGTCATTCTCATTAAAAACTGACATACCGGCTAAGCTAAAACTAGCCCTCGGGATTTCTTCCTGTTCTCTAATCACTCGGTTGCTTGACTCAGTTTCAAGCATCTCCATCACGTCATCTGAGTCCATCCTTGACTTAATCATTATCACATACTCCTCTCCTTTGTTAGTCGATGCTTTTCTTGATAATTCTCTCCCTACGTGAAGCGACATAGGTTTCTGGCCAATAAATACTGGCATCCTAGCAAATTTGATCTCAACAGCTTTAATCTTACCCCAGCACCCTCGATGGTCGACTCTTCCTCGAGCATCTTCAAAACTCGACTAGGATCGCTCCCCAACACAACCATCATCACAAATTCTCCATACCCTTCAGACAGGCTGCTCAGGACCTTTCGCTCTTCTAGCCCTGGGTTAATCATTCTTACCCTCATCTCAAAATTCGACAAAGGGTTGTTCTTCGTGCTAGGCTTGAGTGCAGGCTCATGGATGACCTTATCAGCCACCAGTTTCTGAATAGCTTTCAGCAACTCCTTGTAGTTATTTGTGCGGTGTCCCATAGCCACATGATAATGGCAATAATTGTTCTTCTCTTCCAGCTTGGGAGGGACATGCTTCTTTAAGCTCTCCAACTGATTAAGTTCACGTAGCTTGGTGAACAAGAATCCCAAATTAGCAGCATATGGCGAGATGCCATGATATTCTTCCTTTGGTAACCTAACAGCGGCTACCTTTTCTTCCTTTATCAATTGTATTACCGGGTACTTCGCCTTCACCTACACCAGGTTGGAATCATTCTTCCTGTAATAGGGCTTAGCAACCTATTACCCCGTTTCCACCTCTATGGCATCATATCATTCTATCTTATTAGCCCACACGAAAACTTCTTGATAACTATGGAAAGTTTCAAACCCCAGCCTCTTCCAGTATGATGGCAGTGCACCATCTAAGAGCTTTGCAATCATTTCTGGTAAAGATAGGTGAGACTGTAAGCGTACTTGTGTAGCTATCCATCTCTCGAAATAGGGCTTGAAACTCTCCCTCAGTTTTTGCTCGCTGCCTCCAGATTCTGCATAGTAGTGATTATCAGAGTATTGAACCCATAGTGGTCCACCATTGCCTGGGACAGAAGTCCCCAGTCATAGGCTATGTCTATCGGTAAATGACTGTACTATTCATTTACGGGGCTTCCCAACGTGACGATGAACAATTTGACCATCATATGGTCATTGATCCTTAAATCCCTCATCATGTTCTAATAATACACGATATGCAAAGTAAAGATCGGCAGCAAAGTATCCTCTTCCCCAACTGTGGGCTGCACTGGGATCGTACCCCTCTGCCCTTGTACATGAGTGGCTAAGAACTATCTCTAGAGTTCAGCCATTCCAGGCTGTTGAAGGATACTATTTGGGGTCTCTGAGAAACCCCAATACTGTGAACTCGGGTAGTACTACCATTGACCCTGAAATGTCTGAGAAGGTCCACCCTAGCTGGGCATTGTGGGCTGAGCCACCCATTGAATAAAGGGAATGTAATTAGAAGAGGGCCTGATTTCTGAAGGTCTTGCTGCCCTTGGTGTGAATGAAGCATGCCTTGACTCCCCCGGGATGAACTGGCCACCCACCTGTGGCTCATACACTATTTACGACTGGCCCTGCCTAGAACCGAACTGAAAGAAGTTTGGGGTGACTGTTGTAGAACTTGGAAATATAGCAGCGGAAGATGATGGTCCCCCCTGTAGGATTGTGCTACCGACATTTGGCACTACATCATTTTCCCTCTGCTCGGGCTGCCCAGTTTTAGTGTGATGGTTGAGGATTGGCAGAAACTGGTCACTATTAACGAAGGTATTCATTGCAGTAGCAATCTCGGTGCTCATTGATGATTGGTTGGCTTGTGGGTTCTGACTTACCCTGAGAGCCTGATCATTGGTCACATTCTGTTCTTGTTGCTGAGCCATATTACAAAAGCTACGCGGCTTGTTTTATTCTGAATCTGAGCTAGATTCGGTGTATGGAACTCCTTTTTGGTGAGCCATGGTTGGGGAGATGTGGATTAACCGGTTTGAAGCCCTGTTCCAAGCTTTCTGGTAAATCGGCTTTTTCTTGGCTGAAATACACACGGAGATTGTTAGTGAATACATGTAAGATCATGATGCGTGATTGATGTGTGAAATGTTTAATGTTATGATTGCGGAAAAAAGGTTAGCGTGCCATGATGCAAGATAGAAATCACACACAAAAAGAGCAGAATCGTTAGTCCATGCGATAAATGAAGGTCCATTGGTTTTGAGATTCATACTCTATCCTAGGGATAATGTGAAAGGAAGTGACCTAATTACCTGTGTGGTGTTAAGTCAAAGGTTCGAGAACTAAAGTTAGTTCTCTTGGTGTTTGGGTGACCAGTGTGGCATACCCTAACGAAAAGTGATCTAAAAATGAATGGAAATAACTACCATATGCAGCATATAGATGAATGTTTTGGTTCTTTTACCCTATTGGGGCAAGGTTTTGGATGTCAGTGGCTATCATCACAAAAGGGTATGTAGTGATGCATGAGTATTTTGGGTAAGTTTTACCTAGATTAAGACATCAACTGGGATATCCTTTGTGTTCATGGTTGCCTGGTGTAGGCTTTTTGTGTGTACAATCGTCCTGGCAGGGCTATAAGTTAGATGCCAAGTGGACATTGTATAAGGATTTGGGTGGGTTTATCTTAAGAGTTGGACATCATGTGGACATTGCCCTAAAACTTGGGCTGAATGATGCCACATGATTCTAGTTGGCTTCATGTTATCCTAAGGTGACACGATCTCAAGTGTCAACTAAGTCTTAAGCATGAATGACATCAGATCATGTTTAATATTATGAGTGTGTGCTTTCAAGTGTCTGTAATAAGATTCGTGGTTAGCATGGCACATTTGTACAATGCATGATGAATCGAAAAGCGGTAAACACTTAGCACACAATATCTTTCTTCCAACCATACAATTCCCGCGTGTAGGGTTTTTGGCTAGTCTCTATCCTAAGTTTGGTTCATCTTAGTACCGTGAGTATACTAAGGAGCACACCTACAGGAAAATATAATGCATGATCGTCTATTTGGGTAACACCCAAGGGAAAATGCCTATGGCTTATTTACATAAGGGTTTATAAATGGTTTGCTAATGTAGAAGGTTCTTGTTGCACTAAAATACACTCCAAGCCCCTTCCCAAATAGGTTCTAACGAGGGAGGTACATGCGATATGGCAACAAGTGCTCCACTTGCTCAAGTACTATCTTTTCTAAGGGAAGTAGATTAGTACAAGAGAAAGCTTCGCTGTAATAAGGGTACCTTAGATTTATGGGCTAATCCCTTCTACTACAAAGCATTATTATGAATATGTCAAAATTAAGAGAAAACTGAATAATGTGATCAATAATTTTTTGGAACTTATCCAAAATCTAAAACCTTTGAAAAAAAAACTTTTAGAAAAAATCCCCAGCGGAGTCGCCACTGTGAGCGGGTGACACGGAGCGGTGGGCCGAGAGCACGCGAGAGATGAGTGGCGCGATCCATCAAGGTGTTTGAAAAAAGAAAAGCACCAGGTCAGGGACCCAAGAAAAAAGGTTAGAAAGAGAAAGTGAAAAATGTTTTAGATTAGTTCGAACCCGAATCCACTATCTCTTAGTGTGGAGTCACCACCTGGATTAGCTCTTTCCAGGAATTAGAGTCCTGTGAGGCTTAACGTCCGAGGGATGGCCCACTAAGATAAAGAGATTCGGGTTCGAGATAAGTTGCTTATTTCTCATTGGACCACATTATATTACATCTGCAGAAAACTGTATTCTCTTAATTATGCATAATCATGCTTAAGTCATTTTTTTGATTTTAAATGCATGATTCACGTATGACAAAAATAATAAACCATCCACAAGGCGAAATAATAAACCATCCACAAAGCAATAAGTAAATGCGGAAAGGAAATGCGAAAAATAAAGATTACAAGGCTTCAAAAATCGGGGGATGCAACTGCCCACTAACCTATTAATTACATTTCTCAAAAAAATTAAATTGCGATACCCGAAGGAAAATTAAAATCCTAAACATACATCTAACCTGCATCCCCAAAGGTTAGCATAGGGGATATCACATATATGTTCGATTTTGGATTTAGCGAGCCTGTGTGGCGTAAAAAAATCAATCTAGATGATGTGTTTGTTATTTAAATAAAACAATTCATTTCATTAGCACGTTGGTTGCTTATTTTAATTAATGAAATTACTCGCATGGTAAATTGATGAGGGCTATTATCCAGGAATATGTTTTATTCCCTTCGTGGGGGTATTCTAACATACATCTCCTTTTAATAAAGAAAAAATAGATGAAGAAGAATTACAACATTTGAATAAAATAAAAATCCTAGGCTAAAAAATGAAATAAGAAGAAGAACACCGAAAGCATAGAAATTGCAGTTCTAGGAACTCAGAGGCTTACCCTTGTGGACAGAATCCACTTCGAAGATATTCGATAGGCCATTGAAAATCCTCCTCGTCCTTTTTGTTTAGGTAAAAATTGTTGTAAAAGTCAAAAAATGTTCATTTAATTCTTGGAAGTTGAAACAGTTCTAAAAGCTATATTTTGTTTGTAAATTTTTTGGAGTCCTGTGCATCGAAAAAGACCTGACTATTTATAGGAGAAATCCCGAAAATCCAAAAAAGCTAAGTTTTTCCGACGAGGGTCTCATCGGAAAAAAAGTTTGGCAAGGCCCCTCGCCGGGTCTGTGGCGAGGCCTCACCAAGTTGTTTAGGCGAGGCTCGCCTCGCCAAAGCCCATTCTTTGGCGAGGCCTGCCTCGTAACTGGGATTCAGTCTCCCTCGGGTTTCCATTTCTTGAATTTTTTTATTACTATTTTTTATGTATTTTTGTATATATATTTTTTTAATTAATTTCTGAATAAAATTAAATAACGTCCTTCTAAATTTAGAGACGAGGAGGATTCCTATTCGGATACATCTGGATACTCGAAAATTGTGTGATTCAAGGATAAAATCTCGAAAAGCCATCATCATTGAAAACGTGAGCTGGTGCAAAATCCCGTGCTCACACATAGTTTCACTAAGACTGGACATCAATGAAATAAATAGACTAGCATGTGTAGGCTTACTCCTTAGATTAAATCCAAGCACCGATCTCATGAACTAAAGGTGGTACCTTGAGTTAACACATAAAAGTATTTGGGTAATATATTGGAGAATGCTATAAGATAAACACTCGGAAATAACTATATCCATGTGTTGTTGTCATATATTTTTGCAATAATAGTATGAGCATCCTCGAACCTGAGATAATAGTTACCTTGTTAAGAAGTTTTTATACTATGGGTCATACTTATTCATACCCTGGGTGATTACGGGTATAGTGATGATCGTTCATTGGTAAGCCGAGTAGTCAAGACATGATCCATCGCTCCTAATATAGTGATATAATGGGAGTTGTACCTTAAGGCCCCTTGTTGAAGTGATACACTCATAAACCTCTTATCAAAGTACGAGATTGATAGAATGGGTTTTTAGTCAATCTCAGTACCTAAAGGTGAGTGGTGTTCTTTTACAACAAGTCTGACTCTAGGATCACTACAGCTACTACATAATCTAACACTTAATTTGAGCTTAATAAATATGATGGTACTTAACCTGATGGAAGGAGTGTATTATACTAGTTACTATTGTAGAACCAGATCAAGTCACAAGCACGTGACCTTCTGAGTATCGGGGGATCATACACCTTTGCTAAAAAGCTTATTTGATTGTTTAGAGTTATCGGGATCCATATCGATCTGGAACACTAAGCCTAAAGGTTCTTCGATGGGAAGCCAAGTATAGGTCAACCTCTAGCGGCTCTTTACTTCGGGATCTTATGAGGTCACACACATTAAGCCTTCATCAGACTGATTAAAGAACTTATTGACGGGGTATAATGAAAATAAAAGGGAGAGTCAAACTTATTTTCGATGGACCATAATTGGTTGGACAAAAAAAGAGGAAGAGGAAGATATTCAACGTGTGGAGGAAGAGAATTTTTCCTGTTATGAGTTGGCCCCGCAAACATAGGTTCTTTACTGGTAAGGCTTGCATGGCAGCCTCGCAAGCACCAGAGAAGTGCTCATGGGCAGTCAGTATATGCACTAGTTCATGCTGGTGGGTTACAGACCCACAAGCGCTGATTGGAAATGCTTGCGTGGGCATGTAGCGAAGGCCACTAGCATCACACAAGCAAGGCTTGGGGCGTGAGTGAGCCCATTTGGGCTTTCCTTGCGGGCTTCGCATAGCCTGCCCATGCAGGCTGTGCACTCAGGTTAACCCCGTGGAGCTTAGGGCTCCGTATGGGTAACCCATGTGTGGGATGGGGAGTTCCCCTCCCCATCCCACATTGCTAAATGGGGAACATTGTTTGCTCCCCTTCTCTTATAAATAGGAGTGTTCCTCCTCCTTTTCAATACACTTCACCTCAGTCTTCCTTTTATGTTTGGACACCGTTTTCTTGCAAGCTTTTTAGAGATCCTCCATGAATTTCTCTAGCATTTGTGAGAATTCTTTTGAAGGTTATTCCTTTTTTAGAAAAGAGCCTTCACATTTATTTTCAAGTTGGTCTATGAGTGGTCTAATAGCTGCTTGTTAGCCGATGAGTTCTCTCTACGTGAGGTTTTGGTCGGTGGGGTCTGTATGGACTTGTCATAGAGGTTGTCCTATTTTAGGAGGCTTGTGCTAATAGAGGGTTGTTCGATTGTTTTAAGTAATAGTTGCACACATCAACTGGTAATGCTTTAAACTTAGATGCTAGGTTTCTTTTGATAAGTTTATAAACCCAAAACATCAATGGAATGTTTCAATTTAGATTATACCAATTATGCCATGCTTAGGATTTAGTTATTTTAAGGTTAATTTTATATTTTGAAATTCCATCATGCCAGTTCGCATGTTCATTAATTGCCTTAATTAATCATCAATTGTATCAAAGCCTACCTTATGCCATGCATGATTGAATAATTTATTAAAATGTGATTTTTTTTATGAATTGATTAAAGTATGCTATGCATGACTTATGTTTCAATTCCTCTTATAGAAAATGATGTGACAACATGATTAAGGTTTTGATCAAACTTAGTCTAGGTGATTATCATATAATTAGCAATGTTTTACTATACGCGTAAATGCTTTAAATTGAGGGCCGTCTAGTTTTTCACTCGGTTAAAAGAACGAAACCTTTAAATCATAATTATCTATGCTATAACAAATCAAAATTCCTTTGGTTATTTAGCAAGGATTGGACTTGGCCGCTCATTTATTTTAAGGGGGCCTCTCTTACCTAGAAATCTCCATCACTATTAGGTTCAAGTGTACCAAAGGGTTAACACTTGAGAGCGTAGTTTATATTCTAAATAGAGTTCCCTCCTTAACATGTGTTTGGCCATGAGACTGTATAGGGTTAAAGCCTTAACCAAAATGGGTTATTTGTCCATATCATTGGAGCTTAATGCCAAATTGGAGACAAATTTGAGGAGTCGTACAATTGGGTACACACATCTCGAGAAAGAGAACTCAAATAGACTAGCAAATGCATGGAATATAAATGGACCGGTTCCAACTATGGCTAGAAGTTATGGATTGATCTGCTATACAAGGGTAATATTAGATGGGCCACGGATGCTACCTGCTAAGAAAATGTGGTTCGATCATGTTTTCTCAAATTCAATAGAAGGGGCTATTTGAATGTCAATAAAATAGTCGGAAATATGTGTTTAATCAAAGACCTTATATTAAATGCATGTATACATACTAATGTCTGAACAATTTCTATCCAATATTTAGGTTGAATATGATCACTAACGAAAACACTCGTATTGATATTGATCCTCTTGGCAGCATAAAGTATGTTGTTTGCAACTTCAATGAGTGGTTTGGTACTGTCAGAAGAGTTCTTCGCAAATATTACCCTGATTATGTTATAGATAATCCAATTTCCAAACATCTCGATAAGAATGCTTTTACATGTTAGACAAATAACTATAAGAGGCATAAGGGAAATAGTGAGTTTGTTGCAAAGCTCATGTTAGACAACATGCTCTCGAATTACAAACATGTGTATAAAGGTCTGGACTTGGAGTCCATGATTCATCATCTCAACCTAATGGAAAGTCTAGGAAGCAGACTATTCCATAGTAAGTTGCAAGGAGACACCCTAGCAATTGAGTTGGTCATATACATATTGTTAGATATGATGTATGCCCTAGAGGCAATTATGGCGATATATCTTAATTAGTTATAATGTGCATACTGTTTTAGATTAATAATAATAATAATAATAAAGACATCTTTGTTATTTATCGATGTTTGTTTAATTTATGTATCTCGCTGGTATCATATATATTTGGTATTATATATACACATTAATAAACAAAGTCTGTGACTACTTCATAGCGTAAAAGTGCAAGGACATAGTGGGAGCTATGTGGTGTGAGAACTACACATACGTATTACTATGAATAGTCTAAATATCCCTGGTTGTAGTTCCATTGAGACTAGATATCAATGAAGCGGACAGACTAGCATGAGTAGTCTTACTCTTTTGATTGGATCCAAGCAGCTGATCTCACAAGCTGAAGGTAGTAGCTTGAGTTAACACATGAATGTATTCGGGTAATACATTGGAGACCGCTATAAGGAAAACACTTAGAAATAACTATATCCATGTGTTAGTATCATGTCTTATTGCAATAGCAGTACAAGTATCCTCAGACCTAAGTTATTGGTTACCTTTATAAATCATACTTACTCATACCCTGTCAATCACAATGAGAAGGGTGATTACGGTTATAGTGATGATCACTCATTGGTAAGTCACGTAGTCAAGATGGCATCCATCACTCTTGATGTAGTGATATAATGGGAGATGTACCTTAAGGCCTCTTATTGAAGAGACACATTCATAAACCTTTGATCAAAGTATAAGATTCAGATACAGTATGGCGAGTGGTGTTCTTCGTGAACAAGTCTAATTCCAGGATAACTACGGCTATTACATAAGCTAACACTTAATCCGATCTCAATAAACCAGATGGTACTTAACCTAATGGAAGGAGTGTATTGTATTGGTTACTTACAGAATCAGATCAAGTTACAAACACGTGATGTTCCGAGTATCGGGGGATCATACGCCTTTGCTAGATAGCCTATTTGATCTTGTAGAGTTATGGGGTTCCATATCGGTCAGGAACATTAGGCCTAAAGGTTCTCGAATGGGAAGCCAAGTTTAGGTTAACCTCTAGTAGCTCTATACTTCGGGAGCCTATGAGATTACATACTTTTGGTCTTTACCGAACTATATAAAGAACTTATAGATTGGGTCTATATCGAAAATATTAAGGATGTCAAAATCATTGGATAAATTATTTTGTTAATTATTTTGTTGGAACAAATAATAATTAAAAGGATTTAAAGGAGGAGTTTTGGGAAAAATCGCAGGGAGTTGTGAGCACGGGATTTTGTATCAGCTCACGCATTCAATGATGACGGTTTTTTGAGATTTTTATCCTTGAATCACACAATTTTTAATCGTCCGATGATCTTCAAATGGGAGTCTTCCTCGTCTCTGAACTCAAAAGGACTTTTTTAATAAAATTATTTAATTTTTTCATTAAATTCAGAAATTAATTAAAAAATATGAAAATACACACAAAAAATTCGAAAACGTCACAGAAAACCGGATCCGTAGCCTGCCTCGCCAAAAACTCTGGCGAGGTCGCCAAACTCTTTGGCGAGGTCACCAGACTCTTTGGCGACCTAGCCAAATTTTCTTGCCTTTTTGGATTTTCGGGGTTTTCTCCTATAAATAGTTGGACCTTTTTGGATTGAAGATTGCTCGAAATTTCAGAAAAAATTCTTCTCTTCAGAAAGAAAAACACTATAAAAAATATTTTCTTTAATTTCTTCCAATATTTTCTTGGATCCAAACCACATTTGGGTTCCAACTTTTAATTATTTTCAAATTATTCTTCATCTACTTTTCTTCTTAAATCCTCAGATATTCTCGGGTCTAAAACAAATTTCGAACCTGAGTCTGATTATCTTTTGGATAAATAACCACTTGTTTTCGATTTCAACCAAACACAAATAAATCAAAATGAAAGAGGAATGCTTCCGGGGATCATACGGATACGTCGAAGTGGATTCACACCGAAAGGTTAAGCCTCTGAGTTCCTAGAATTGTGAATTTCAAGCTCTCGTGTGCTTCATCTTTTTCTAATTTTATTTGCGGATCCAGGAATTATTTTATTTATTATTATTGTAAATGTTGTAATCTTCTTTTTCATCTTTTATTTCTTTTTAATTTTCATGTTAGAATACCCCCACGAAGGGAATACAAATTGTTCCTGGATAACAGACATCACACTTTGCCATGCGGTCATTTCACTAATAAAAATTTACCAACTTACGTGTAAATAAAAATGAACCATTTTTGTTTAAATTAACATCTTTAAATCGTCGATGTTTCAATTAGGCCACACTGGCCTTCTCAAAATCAAATCGAACATATGTGCCATATCTCGTGCTAACGTTTGTGATGCAGGTTAGATATATGCCTAGGATTTATTTTCTTTCGGGTATCACAATTTCTTTTTTTTTTTGGGAAATGTAATTAATAGATTAGGCGTGTGGTTGCATCCCTAGAGGTTTTACAATTTGTAATCTTTACATTTCCGCATTTACTTTCCGCATTTATTTACTGTTTTGTGGATGGATTTATTGCTATTAAATATACGTGAATTATGCATAATAACTCAAAAACGACCTAAGTGCGAATATGCACAATTAAGAGAATACGATTTTCTGCAGATGTAATATAGTTTGATCCAATGAGAAATAAGAAACTTATCCCGAACCCGAATTTTTATGTCTTGGTGGCCATCCCCCGGATGTTAAGCCTCATAGGACTCTAATTCCTGGAAGGAGCTAATCCAGGCGGTGACTCCACACTAAGAGACAACGGTTTTGGGTTTGAACCAATCTAAAAATATTTTTTTCTCTCTCTTTCAACTTCTTTTTCCAGGTCCCATGACCTGGTACTTTTCAAACATCCCGGTGGATCGCTCCTCTTATCCCGCACGCTCTCGGCCGATCACTCCGTGTTGTCCGCTCACAGTGGTGAATCCATTGGGGATTGTTCTAAAAACTTGTTTGTTAAAGGTTTTAGATCTTGGATAAGTGTCGAAAATTATTGATCACATTATTCCATTTTCTCTTAATCATGACATATTCATAATATCGCATTGCAACAGAAGGGATTAGCTCGTAAGTCTAAGGTACCCCTATTACCGTGAAGCTTTCTCTTGTACTAATCTGCCTCCTTGAGAAAAGATAGTATTTGAGTGGGTGGAGCACTTATTGCCATATCGCATGTACCTCCCTCGTTAGAGGCTTGGAGTTTATTTTAGTGCAACAAGAACCTTCTACATCAACAACCCATTTACAAACCTCATGTAAACAAGCCATAGGCATTTTCTCTAGGGTGTTACCAAACAAACAACCATGCATTATATTTTTCTTGCAGGTGCGCTCCTTAGTATCCTCATGGTATTAAGATGAACCAAACTTATGATAGAGACTAGCCAAAAACCCTGCGCGTGGGAGTTATATGGTTAGAAGATTGGACATTGCATGCTATGTGCTACTACTTATCACTGTACAAATGTCATGCTAACCATGAATCTTAGTGCAGATTCTCGAATGCACACACTCATAATGTTAATATGTTGTAACATAACATCTTCTCATCATCATACTTAGGATTAGTTGACACTCAAGGTCGTGCCACCCTAGGACAACATGAAACCACTTAGATACATGAAGCATCATTCACCCTAATCTACGTAATGTCCACTTGACATTCGACACTTAGCCCATAAAGGGCAATAACACATCCTACACATTACCTATGAAATGTCCATTTGACATCTAAATCATAGCCCAAAAGGGGCAGAAACCTACCCCAAACCATTTCCCTCATTAAAGGATATCCCAGTTGATGTCTTAACCTAAGCCCACACGGGGTGAACTTATTTCAAAAGTCTTACCTTACCAAATCTTCAAGGGTATACGCTTCATACCCAAATCATTCGCCCACACAGGTTAACAATTCATGCATCACCACATACCCTCAAATAGCGATGACCACATAGGCATCCGAAACTCCACCCTAATTGGGTGAAATTAACCAAATCATTCATTAGATAGCTACATATGGTAGTTGTTTTTGTTTCATTAGGGTACGTCACACTACTTACCTTGACATTCTCATTCCATGAGACCTAGTCATAGTACGAAATCTCAAACTATTAACCTATTATCACATGGTAACTTGGTCACCTCACTTACACCACTCATATTACGATGTCACACAGACATTGTACAAATCTCAAATCCAACCCTTGATGTTGGATTTTCATTTCCACATGTTTTCATTTTGACCTAACGACTAACATATTTGTTTCAAATGGATTGACATACATGTTATTTTACATCATGGCATGCTAACCCCTTGTGAATGCAGCCATAACATTAAACATCTCATGCATTTATTGCATCACGAATCATGTCATGAATCTCAAATGCATGGTCTGATCTTCTTGTTGTGTATTAAAGGGGCTTGGAAAAGGTCTACTCATCGCCTGGTCTACATGTCCCCAATCGTGGCCAATCTGGAGGGGGTTCCGTACACTAACTCAAGTGAGGACTCTAGTTCAGACTCAGATTTAGTTCAGCGCACGTCTGTCATGGCCAATCCATAAGGAGAAGGTGCAAGGAGGATCACCATGTTCTTAAGGTATAAAACTCTCAACAAACGCATCAATCGTTGGTGAGCGCAGAGATTGCAACTGCCTTGAATGCCTTTGCCAACAGCAAACAGCTAACTATGCTAATTCGCCAACACACCGGGAGAGCTCAGAATGTGGTGTCCAACTCAGAGGTCATCCTTAACAAATGCGATCCAACTAGATGGTCTTAAACAGGGGGGACCTCCCACCTCACACATGCTAGCCCCTATTCCTACTTCCTTTTACCAGTTTGGTGTAGGACAAAGTCAATACCAGGCCCAAATTAGTCTGCCGGGATTTAACTTCACCAATCCTTTCTAGCAATAATCTAGTAACCAATTCTTCCAAGGGAAGCCTGTCTAGCCAGCGTTCGCACCAGGATATTTTTATCAAGGAATGACCCAACAGTTGATTCCTAGTTGGAGTACATCGGTTACCTCATAATTCCAAGCACCTCAACTACCTAATTTTGCAGCATATCCCCAGGGGCAATATGGTTTCTATCCAAACACTAGGAACACCATCCTCCAACAACCAGGCATGGTAGAATTATGGAAACAATTCTTAGTCACTCACGGCGGCCATCTCATGAATCCATACTCGGCACAACCGATAATCAGGGATGAGGAGAGCTTGCCCCCAAACTTCGCAATGCTACAATTTAAAAAGTATGTGGGTTCTGGCAACCCATGCGCTCACTTAACGCATTACCAGACGATGATGAGGTCATTAAGGGTCAGCGAACGGATGATGGCTAAGCTCTTTGTCATCACCTTGGGCCATCCAGTCAATGAATGGTACAACCACCTTCTGCTGGACATAACCACTAATTGGAATAGCCTTGCTCAAGCTACGATGGGGCATTATGGTTTCAACACTCAAATGGAAACCAAAATGCAACATCTAGAGGCTATAAGGCAAGAACAGGGTGAGGACTTCAAATCTTACTATGTGCGTTGGATGGCCACACAAGTCAGGCTTCGGGCTTGCTTAACTTTACCAGAGATGATAACCAAGCTTCTAGATGGTGCACCCCCATCATATAGGAACAAGTTTGGGTTGGACATCTTCTCTAGCTATCAAGAAGTGTTTGAGAAGGCGAATAGGATGGAGCTCTTTGAATCTATTGATACATCTGGGGAACACCAGCATCGATTGATGGTGTAATAAATTAGCTTTTAGCTACTTTGCCTACGGGGCTTTTGAATTTTTAATAAAATGAACTTTGTTTATTTTCTTGATATTATATTGATGACATCACACATTCTCATAAGCATACATATAATGTTTTTAGCACATGTGACACATCATGTCATGAAATTAATTTGGGTATAAATGGATTCCCCAAAGTCATTGTATTTTCAAATGATTTAACTCTTGAGAGAAAGTGAGAGATAAATACATGTACTTAGACAATGCGTGATAGTAATTGACTAATCTTACAAGGATGAAAGATCAATAGAAAGATCTCCAAGCATGAAACATCCACTAACTCAGTCAATCATGGGATCGAAGCATTCAAAGATCAAAATAAAGCCAAAATGTCGACCAAGCAAGTTGAGACCAAACAACTGGTGCAATGTCACAAAGAAGGAGTAAGATCGTTGAAAACTCCATCACCACCATGCGTGGTGCAACCAAACAAAAGTCAATACTAAAAAGGAGTCAGATAGTTAAAAATGTCAACAACTCCTTCACACGACTCGTTATTATTTGTGGGCAATCATCACACCATTGAAGGAAACACCGATGATCAAGACTCATCATCGAGTACAACTCAAGCTAGCGAAGCAGCATGAGCACTAACAAATTGGTCACAAATGCTCAATGAGATAACAAATGAAGTCGTGGACATGGACGTCGACTGATCTACCGAATCTACCGAGTCTTACACAATTGCTATAATGCATAGGTAAAAGAAATAAATCTGTAAAAAAGCAGTACCAATAAAAAATAAATTTGTAATTAGCTTGTTAATTAGGGCCTCATTTTCAAAGCACAAAAAGAATAGTCTGCTGAGTTGAAAATCCAAAAAGGGCAGCTCGACCAAAACTTAGGATATCAAGAAAACAACATTGGTTAGAAAACCTGAAAGGGCTAATTAATGGCAGGAGTCAAATCATTTGAAACATTTACACCCCTGTTAAGTTCATCAATGAATTGTCATTTTTGCTGAATCTTTATGAATATGGATATCTTGATTGCTTGCATGCCAATGGTAGAATGTCGCAAGTAAACATCCAAGATAAAATGAAAAAAATAATAAAATAAAGAAAAATGAGTTTGCTAGATTGAAAACTTGAAAGGGCGGTCCAGGCAAAAATTAATACAGGGTTTGATAGATTGAAAACCCGCAAGGGTGGTCTATGCAGAAATTAAAACCAAAGAAATATCAAATTCATCATCTCCTCATCGGAACGGTACGTAGCATTATATACCTCAAACACTTCAGGCAAACAGCTTCCAAGCTTTGAACTTGAATCTAATTCAACGCAAGATAACTAAATCACCGACACAATGCGAGATCAACAACTCATCCAGACTTTCCTCAAACCAGATCCAAGCTTTGAACTCGAATATGATTTAACAAACCCATGGTCGTAGCTTTGAGGGAGTCATCCATGGAATCCCTAACAAGACAAACCCTAGGGGCAACCATGCACCAGCACAAGCAAAGGCTCTTCAATGAATGAAGCCCACGATACCTACAACAGATGAATATACATCATATGATAAGTATTGTTCATGAATAAATCATGCATACATCACATAAGCATCACGTTATTTATAGGTAAAGGATATGCCAAACTAAGGCAACACTATCCCAATAAACAAGAAACTTTACATGAGAAACCTAAGAAGAACGATGGCCCACCAAGCCGAAAGTCAACATTGCAACATTACAAAAGCCTCGTAAAATAACGGAGCAGTTTTCGGGACATCCTCGAATTTCCATTAAACTTATTTATTTATCATGTTTTAATTTTTGATTGAAGGGGCAAAAATTTTTGCTTCGCATAAACTCAATCAAATAATTAAAACATTCATCATAAAATGTATTAACATTATACTTTTCTCTGACTTGTCACATGAAACAAGTCAAAGTCGCCTTTGAATTAGATTCAAGCACCTATCTACAATCATCACAAGGGGCACACAATGACCACAATCGAAGAATGAAATGGTTACCGACCACTAAAGGGACGTCGCAGAAAGAAACGATCGACCCACCCACAAGGGGCACCAAGTACCTAAGGGATTCCGAAGAAAGACACGGACTGCCCTATGAAAAAGCAGCGCCAGAAAGGAAGGACTATGTTATCACCAATTGGGAATAAGAAGTCACCAACCACACGGGTCAAGTATTTTATCTATCCCTATAGTCATTTCATATGATCATACTAGTTATACAACTAGTAATTATCACACAAGGGGTAGTTGTGAGCACGAGATTTTGTACCAGCTCGTGCGTTCAATGATAATGGTTTTTCAAGATTTTTATCCTCGAACCACACAATTTTCGACCGTCCAATGATCTTCAAATGGGAGTATTCCTCGTCTCTGAATTCAAAAGAACTTTTCTAATAAAATTATTTAATTTTTTCCTTTAATTCAAAAATTAATTAAAAAATATGAAAATACACAAAAAAATCTGAAAATACCACAGAAAATCGGATCCGGAGCTTGCCTCGCCAAATTGGCAGGGCAAGCTGAGGCTGGCGAGGTTGCCAGTTTTTGGATTTTCGAGGTTTTCTCCTATAAATAGTGGGACCTTTTTGGATTGAAGAGGGCTCGAAATTTCAGAGAAAATTCTTCTCTTCAGAAAGAAAAACACTAAAAAACACTACAAAAAATATTTTCTTTAATTTCTTCCAATATTTTCTTGGATCCAAAACATATTTGGGTTCCAACTTTTAAATATTTTCAAATCATTCTTCATATACTTTTCTTCTCAAATCCTCAGATATTCTAGGGTCTAAAACAAATTCTGATTATCTTTTGGATAAATAAACACTTATTTTCCATTTCAACCAAACACAACTAAATCAAAACGAACGAGGAATGCTCCCAGGGATCATACGGATACGCCAAAGTGGATTCACGCCGAAAGGGTAAGCCTCTGAGTTCCTAGAATTGTGGATTCCATGCTCTCGTCTGCTTCATCTATTTTCTGATTTTATTTGGGGACCTAGGAATTATTTTATTTATCATTATTGTAAATATTGTAATATTCTTCTTTCTCTTTTATTTCTTTTTAATTTTCATGTTAGAATATCCCCACGAAGGGAATAAAATTATTCCCGGATAACAGACCTCACACTTTGCCATGCGGTCATTTTCACTAATAAAAATTGACCAACACTTGTGCTAAGCTTTGTGGATGCAGGTTAGATGTATACCTAGGATTTATTTTCCTTCGAGTATCACAATTTCTTTTTTTTTTGGGAATTGTAATTAATAAATTAGGTGGGCGGTTGCATACCCTAAGGTTTTGTAGTTTGTAATCTTTACTTTTCCGCATTTATTTACTATTTTATGGATGGATTTATTGCTTTTAAATATACATGAATCATGCATAATAACTCAAAAATGACCTAAGTGCAAATATGCACAATTAAGAGAATAAGATTTTCTATAGATGTAATATAATGTGATCTAATGGAAAATAAGCAACTTATCCTGAACTCGAATCTTCATGTCTTAGTGGGCCTTCCCCAGGACGTTAAGCCTCACAGGACTCTAATTCCTAGAAAGAGCTAATCCAGGTGGCGACTCCACATTAAGAGATGATGGATTCGGGTTTGAACAAATCTAAAATTGTTTTTGGCTCTCTCTTTCAACTTTTTATTTTTCGGGTCCCACGACCTAGTACTTTTCAAACACCTCGGTGGACCGCGCCTCTCACCCTACGTGCTCTTGGCCCATCACTCCATGTCATTCGCTCATAGGAGTGTAGCAAGGGATTTTTCCCATTGCGAGTGGGCCTCGCGAATACAGTTTGTTCGCAGGTGGGGCCTGCATGGCTGCCCCGTGAGCAAAATTTGCTCGCGGGCCTCTAACATGCATTGGCACTAGGCTTGCGTGGCTGTACACAGCCCGCATATGCAAGCTGTAGAGCGGGTCAAGCCGTGGAGCCTAGGTCTCCATGCGGATCACCCGTTTATGGGATAGTGTTTTTCCCTATCCCACATTTCATGTTCAATTACTATCTTAATTAACCAACAGTGATATCAGAGCCTGCCTTATGCTATGCATGATTGATGAGAATATGTTGAAATTGATGTTTTCTATTAATTGATTAATGCATGCAATGCATGACTTAGATTTTAATTCCTTTTATAGAAAATGATGTGTTAACTAAATTAGGTTTTGCTCAACTTATTCTAGTTTGAATACGAACACTAACATTGATAAGCATCCATTTGATAACAAAGTTTATAAAGGAGACAATTTTCATGAGTGGTTTGAGAATGTGACGAGGTTCCTGAAAAGCCTTGGTCTGGATTATGTTTTAAATAATTAACTCCCTAGTGAAGATCCTTTCATATGTCAAATAAATGAGTACATGAAGCATAAAACGGACTATGATTTCTTAAAGAATTTCATGGTCAATGCTATGCTTCCAAGGTATAAGGATCTATGCAAAGATATGGACTTAGAGTCTATAATTATGGAGCTTGTGATGATGGATGAACATGAAAAAAATGCTATATGCAAGTCTAGGGGCTAACACAACAATAGTTGAGTTTCCCATGACTGTTTATGATAACTCGAAATAGTTAAGGAAATTGGGAGTTACTTATGATCAGGAGGCTTTGAAATAGACTGTATTGAAAGGTCTACTAAAAAGGTATGAAAGTTTCAAAACAGATTCTATGACATCAAGAATTTCTATAATTTTACCAAGATGGTATACCTGTTGGAACATTATTATATTCAGTTTAGAAATAAACTTGAAAATCAACTTGTTGCTGAGGATCAAAAGATTAGAAAGTTAAGGGCTTTCAAGGTCAAGAGAAGACTCATGAAAAATGCCAAAATCAAACACGAGTTAATGGCTTAGATTTCTAAAAAAGTGAAGAAGAAAGCCAAGTAAGGGTTCTACTTCAGGTATGTTCATGATAGAGAGTTTCTCTACAGTTCATTATGAGTCTACATGGGTATTAGATACTGGCTGTGGTACTCATGTCTGTACTTCTATGCAGGGGTTGCGGAACAGTAGGAGGCGTGGAAAGAGGGAAATGGACCTAAGAGTTGGAATGGAGCACATGTTGCTACAACAGCTGTAGGGACATATAGCGTTCGTTTACCTAGTGGCCTAGTTTTAGTTTTGAACAATTGCTACTATATTCCTACTAAGAATATTATTTATATTTCGCGTTTAGCAACAAATGGATTTGAGATTTTATTTTCTAATAATAATTATGAAATTCGATGCGATAATGTTCTTAATGCTTGTGGAATATGTGTTGATGGAATTTATGTTATAGATACTAAAACTAAATATGAAAATTATTAAGAAATCGAAGTTAGATAATGAGAAATCCTCATACTTATGGCATTGTTGTCTAGGCCATATAAATGAGACTCGCTTAACTAAGTTAAACAAATGAAGTGATTTGGGCCCAATGGAATGGGAATCCTATGGGGGGGGGTGAAAACCTTGTTTAAAAGGAAAGATGACTAAGAAACCTTTCGAAGGAAAGGGTAAGTGTGAAACTAGTACTTTGGAAATAATACATTCTGATGTATGTGGTCCAATGAGTGTTAAGACTCATGAGGGTTTTGTCTATTTCATAAATTTTATTGATGGTTACTCATGATATGTTTATTTGTACCTAACGAGGCACCAGTGTGAAAGTTTTGAGAAATTCAAAGAGTTTGGAATCGAAGTAGAGAAATAACTTGGTAAAAATATCAAGACCCTTCTATCTGATCGAGGTGAGATAATGGTATTTTATTCTAGTGGACTTCTCCTTATACACCCCAACACAATGGAGTGTAAGAAAGGAGAAATCAAACCCTACTCTATATGGTTCGATCCATGATGAGCCAAGCAGAACTCAGCAAATCCTTTTGGGTTTATATACTTGAGAGCATAGTTTATATTCTAAATAAAGTGCCCTCAAAATCTGGTGATCAAAGACCATAAGAAATGTGGTATGGTAAGAAACCAACTCTTTCTCAATTGAGAGTTTAGGGATGTCCTGCTTAGGTAATGATGACAAGTTCAGATAAGGTGGGTTCTAATTCTAATAGGTGTCTATTTATAGGTTACCCTAAGGAGACTATGGGTTATACCTTTTATGATCCCAAGGAATAACAGGTACTTGTTTCTAGAAATGCTCAATTCCTTGAGAAGGAGAATATACTTGCAAAAGCTAGTGGGAGCAAACTTGATTTAGGCACTCAAGAAGATCAAACAAATAATCAATTTATTGTTCCTACACCTGTTACACAAGATATTATAAGCATTAAACAACCTACTATAACATCAACATAGCGTAGGTCAAGTCGGGCTCTAATCGCTCCCGAGCTATACAGCTATTTCATCACTGATGATAAGCATATCTTCCTTGTGGAAGGTGATGAGTCCAAGACTTATAAGTAGGTAATGGAAGGCTCAGAGTCTGAGAAATGGTTTACAACCATGAAGACAGAGATGGACTCCATGTACAAAAATCAAGTTTGGAGCTTAGTTGATGCTCTAAGTGGGATTAAGCCCATAAGTTACAAGTGGGTATTCAAGAAGAAAACTGATATGAATGGTAATGTGATTACCTATGAAGAAAGGTAACTGCAAAAGGTTATAGTTAAAAGGAAGGCATTGACTATGATGAAACCTTTTCACCAGTAGCCATGTCAGAATACTCCTTTCCATCATTGCTTGTAACGATTATGAGATTTGGCAGATAGATTTGAAAATAGATTTCCATAATGAGAATTTGGATAGGAATGTATACAAGGTACAACTTGAAGGTTTTACATCCCAAGATGGCTCGAAGGTATGCAAATTGCAAAGGTCCATTTATTGACTCAAGCAAGCATAAAGGAGTTGGAATATTAGGTTTGACGAGACAATCCGAGAAATTGGTTTTGTGTTAAATGCTAATGAGCCCTGTGTATATAAGAAGGTTAGTGGGAGTGCGATCATTTTCCTTGTACTATATGTCAACGACATATTAATGATAGGAAACGGTTATCTTTTTCTTTAGATAGTAAAATCATGGTTGTCAAAGAAGTTCTCCATGAAAGACCTTGGAGAAGCAACTTTTATACTAGGTATAAAGATCTATCATGATAGATCTAGAAAGTAGCTAGGTCTTACTTAAAGTACATACATAGACAAGGTTTTGGCTAGATTTAACCTTGAGTAGTCAAGAAAGGGTTATCTCCCAATGAGTTACGGGAGTAACCTTTCTAATTCTAAGTGTTCGAGAACACAAGAGGAGAGACTATGCATGAATGGAATACCCTATGCTTCAATGATAGGATCCATCATGCACGCTATGGTATGCAATCGGCCAAACATCTCACACACGTTTAGCATCGTGAGCAAATTTTAATCTGATCCAGGTGAGAAGCACTGGATGACCGTTAAAACTATCCTTAAGTACTTACGTAGGACTAAGGATATTTTTTTAGGTATATGGAGAAGGTGATCTCTCTATGAAGGGATACACTGATGCAAGTTTTCAGTCTGACAAGGATGATTACAAATCCTAGTCAGGTCATGTGTTTATGTTAAATGGAGGGGCAGTTGTTTGGAAAAGTTTCAAACAAGATACAACTGTTGATTCAACCATTGAATCTGAGTATATAGCTGCTTCAGAAGTAGCTAAGCAATTTATCTATCTTAAGGAATTTATTGGTGATCTCGGTGTGGTGTCCATCATTGTAAATCTAATAGCGATCTATTATGATAACAATGGTGCTATTGCTCAAGCAAAGGAACCACGGTCTCGTCAAAGAAATAGACATGTACTCAAAAAATACCATCTCATCCAAGAGATAGTAGCTAGAAAGGATATAAGCGTATAAGTCATCCCTACGGATGAGAATCTAGCGAATGGGCTAACGAAGCCATTGACTCAGGTTAAGCATGACCAACATGTTAATGAATATGAACTAAAGCACATGGGTAATTGGTTCTAGTGCAAGTGGGAGATTGTTAGACATGATGTATATCCTAGAGGTAATTAAAGAGATATATCTTAATTAGTTATAATGTACAAACTATTTCATACTATTATTAATAATAATTAAGGCATCTTTGTTGTTTTTCAATGTTAGTTTAATTTATGTATCTCATTGGTATCATATATATGTGTTATTATATATGTACATTGATAAAACAAAGTCCATGACTACTTTATAGTGTGAAAGTGCAAGGACATAGTGGGAGGCATGTGGTGTGAGAACTACACCCATGTGTTACTAGTAATAGTCTAAATATCCCTAGTCATAGTTTCATTAAGACTGAACATCAATGAAGAAGATAGACTAGCATGTGTACGCTTACTACTTGGAATGGATCTAAGCAACGATCTCACGAGTTGAAGCTAGTACCTTGAGTTAAGACATGAATGTATTCAGGTAATACATTGGAGACCGTTATAAGATAGACACTCGAAAATATTTATATCCATGTGTTGGTGTCATGTCTTATTGTAGTAGCAGTACAATTATCCTCAAACTTGAGATATTGATTACCTCATGTGGGAGTTGCTATATTTTGGGTCATACATATTCATAACCCAACGATTAGGATGATATGAGTGATAACGGTTATAGTGATGATCAATCATTGATAAGCCAAGTACTCAAGATGGGATCCATCGCTCCTAATATTGTGATATAATGGGAGATGTACCTTAAGGCCTCTTGTTAAAGAAACTCACTCATAAACCTCTGATTAGAGTATAAGATTGATATAACGAGTTTGTAGTCAATCTTGATACTTTATGGCTAGTGGTGTTCTTCGTTAACAAGTCTAATTCCAGGATAGCTATGACTATCACATGAGCTAACACATAATCGGAGATGAATAAACTTGATGATACTTAAACTGATGGAAAGAGTGTATTGTATTGGTTACTATTGCAAAACCGGATCAAGTCATAAACACATGATGTTTTGGGTATCGGGGGATAATACACCTTTGCTAGAACGCCCATTTGACCATCTAGAGTTATCAGGTTCCATATCGATCTTTAACACTGAGTCTAAAGGTTCTGGGTTAGGAAGCCAAGTTTAGGTTAACCTCTAGCGGCTCTATACTTCGAGAACCTTTGAGGTCACACACTTTGAGTCTTTACCGGATTATGTAAAGAACTTATAGACTAGGTCTATACCTAAAATAATAAGTATGTCAAAATCATTATATAAATTATTTGGTTAGACTAAATAATAATTAAAAGGGTTTAAAGGAGGAGTTTTGGGAAAAATTGCACTAAGCGTAGCAAGGGATATTTCTTATTGTAAGTGGGCCCCGCGAACATGGGTTATTCGCAGGTGGGGCTTGTATGGCTACCTCGCGAGCAAAATTTGCTCATGGGTCACTTGCTTTCATTGGCCAATTTACCCGAAGGTTTTACATCCCAAGATGGCTCGAAGGTGTGTAAATTGCAAAGGTCCATTTATGGACTTAAGCAAGACTCAAGGATTGGAATATTAGGTTTAATGAGACTATCGAAGAAATAGGTTTTGTGACAAACGCTAATGAGCCCTATGTATATAAGAAGGTTAGTGGAGTGTAGTAGCTTTCCTCGTATTATATGTCGATGATATATTACTAATAGGAAACAATGTTCCTTTTTTTCAAACGGTTAAGTCATGGTTGTCAAGAAAGTTCTCCATTAATGTCCTTGGAGAAGCAAATTTTATTCTTAGTATAAAGATCTACCATGACAGATCTATGAGGCTGCTTGGTCTTTCTCAAAGTACATACATAGACAAGGTTTTGGCTAGATATAACCTTGATCATTCAAAAAAGGATAACCTTCCCATGTCTTACGAGATTAATCCGAGAACATAAGAGGAGAGACTGCGCATGAATGGAATACCCTATGCTTTGGTAATAGGATCCATCATGTATGTTATGCTATGCACTCAGCCAAACATCTGACTTGCCTTTAACATCATGAGAAGATTTTAATCTAATCCAGGTGAGAAACACTGATGAGCATTAAAACTTTACACAAGTACTAATGAAGGACTAATGATATGTTTTTATTTTATGGAGAAAGTGATAACAATGGGGCTATTGCTTAGGCAAAGGAATCATAGTCTCTTTAGAGAAACGGACATGTACTCAAAAAGTATCATCTCATTCAAGAGATAGTTGCTACAAAAGATATAATTTTAGAATAAATCCCTATGGATCAAAATCTAACGAATGGGATAACAAAGTCATTACTCATTTTAAGCATGACCACCATGTTAACGAGTATGGCATGAAGCACATGGATAATTGGCTCTAGTGGAAGTGGGAGTTTGTTAGATATGATGTATTCCTTAGAGGCAATTAGGGTGATATGTCTTTATTAGTCACTAATGCACAAACAATTTTGGATTATTATTTATCAATAAGAAGGCACACTTGTTATAAATTGATGATTGCTTCTAATTATGTATCTTGCTTGTATTATTTATATATATATATATATATGTAGATATATATATATATACACACGTGTGTGTGTGTGTGTGTGTGTGTGTGTGTATATATATATATATATATATATATATATATATATATATATACACACACGTATATATATATATATAGATACATATA
>CATIWQ010242032.1:0-10018 GCA_949673415.1 Euphorbia schlechtendalii
GAGAGAAATTAATCAAAGTGTGCTTTCTATGTCCTTTATACTTTATACTATGCTTAAGAGAAGGTAATATTCGAGTATGCATATAACGCTTATATGAAGATGCGATTTGGTTGACTCTCCATTAAGAACAAAGGTATGCAACTAGACTATATAAATTGCACATTACTAATTTGTGGGAAATTTTGAACTTCTATTTGAAATCTTTTGCAACGTGGAATTTTGTACTCACTGCAATAGTCTTTCGCCAAATGAGGTACGAACTTTTTCATCAATTTATACACTTATGTTGAATCTACCTTGAGGACTTGGCAAAAGTTAAGTGTAGGGGTATGATAAGTGTATAATTACACTTAATATTATATTAATTTTACACACTAAACACTATAGTTTAAGTCATTTTTAGACTTCATATAAAAGATTTCACGTGATATGTAATTTTTTTATGCAAATGCAGATACTAGGTGAATCTTGGGAGTAAAATGATCTAAAGTGGAATCCTATGAAAAATGAGTGAAAAAGGTGCAAAAAGATGTGTGGAACTTAAAGATTTTGCTTAAGATCGAAGCTGTTAAAGATCAGTGAAGTTGCAAGGGGAATTCTGAAGAAAAATGCAATTCACGACCTTTAGAACAGAAGTCTACCAATCAAAGATTCACGGTCATGACATGTATATCGCGGTCATGACTTGGATGATTTTCTAGTTTTATCTTCTTAACTACCAACCGCTAGATAAGCATGATTAATCACCATCAACTACCAATGAATAGACACCTATCAGAAATCAACCAATCATGAAAAGGTGCTTATTCATTGTGGATTTGATAGAAGATTTTCAACCAATCACAATGAAGTGATGCAACCTTTCACCAATGGACGCAACTCTTCGGTTGGATAGACGCAACCTTCAAACTCTATAAATAGGGTTCCAAACCTTACAATTTCATGCATCATAGCGCAGTGATACAGAGGGAAAATATTAGAGTGCATGAGAGAGATATAGTGTGTGTATAGATAGAGAATTCGCTACGTTCATAAGTGTTAGCGAGAAAATGTTTAAGTGATTCGAATTCTTGTTTCGATCACTAGATTTCTCTATATTCTCGAGTGATTGTTGTATAAGTGTACTTGCAAATCACTTATTAATAAAAGTTTTTATTCTTCAATATTTATTTGTTCGATATTTGCAAAGAATAGCATCCTAGAGGAGGTTCTGTATGTGCCGAGACAGAATTCAAAGTAGACGTAGGAATTGCGGGAATTGATGACTCCCATTAAAGAGTGGATACGGTTTAATCAACTTTAGCTTTCACTTACATACCTTACAACTTTGCTTTGCTTTCTTCTTATACTTTCTATTTCGAAGTTTATGATATGTCTATGTGTCATAATGTGTATTTCGTGCTAAGGTGACCCTCCACAAATCCGGGCATGTGGTACATCCAGTCCTGTGAATCAACCCGGTTAGCTCAGGCCTTTATGCCTGCACCAACCTATTTCGAGAAATAATAAATACATGGCAAAAATAATCTAAGATTTGAAAAAATAAAGTTTGAAGGTGGTTCATACCTTGGAGGAGCTAGCATCGCCACCGCTATGACCCCGTTTCCAGCTTTACCGCCATGGCCCCCATTGCCAACACCACCGCTACCATGGCCCTCGCTACCGGCATCACCACTATGACCCATGTCGTTGTCGAGTCCTCCATCGTGACCATCATCGCAATCACCTCTACCACATCTGTCGAAGTTACCCTCCTCATCATCATCATCCGAAAGGGAACTTCCAGCCATCTCTACCGCCTTCCGGTGATGCAATCCTCAGTATCGTTAGGCAAAATATGAGGGTAAAGGGGTAGAAGCAGCTGCATGTGGGCCCAATAATCTATGCCAAAGAAAGAGCCATCTCACAGTTCTTACCAGGAAAGTGACTCGATCCTTCACAGAAGTAATCTTCATATTGGGCTAGAACACCTTGGTAGGAGGATGAGGAGGAACTGGCCACCGATCCATCATCGTGGTCTGCCATCCCCAGACCCTTTCCCCAAGATACCACTCCAAGGAAAGGGGACACTCTAGCACCAACCGGTGGTCATCTATGGCTATCCATGTGGCTACCACCGCCTCCCAACTCAGCACGTCGATCTAGGGGTCGGAAGTAAGCTACAGTAGAAGAAGACATTTTCACTACAAGGTCATCAACCAATCATGAAATAAAATAATGAAGTCCCTAAGGAAAGAAATGACTAGATACCTGCTCGATCTCTAGATGGAAAAGGCACTCTCGATATGCAGTCCGCCACTTACACAAACTACCGATCCACCGGCACTAGATGGACAGAAAATGCTCATAGGGGACCAAATCGGTCTTGAAGATCGGGTGAGGGAGGATGTGGTACTCGAAAGCCTAGACCTGCAATAAAGGAAAAAAGTAAAAGAGAGTACGCAAATAAATTAAAAGCAGAAAGTCAAAATCGGCTACTTGGAGCAAGACGTAACTCAACTTGAGGGCCTTGCCATGTGCCCTCACTATGTAATCGAGGACATAGTATATCTAGCCTAGAATGGCCCGGGGCCTGTTCTGCATTGGGATCACCGTTATATCCTTGATAGCTGAGATCAACCTGTAGTTAATCTTGATTGAAGCCACCAAGAAGAACAAGATCATAAGCAAGAAAATGATGAAGGAGCGGATGCACGAAAAATGGGTGCAAAGTACAAATCTGTACTTCAAAAAACATATGCTTAAAAGAAAAAAATGAGAGAAAGTGGTATGGAGCATAAAATGCCATCACTAAAAAAATGGGAGAATGGTATGGAGTATAAAATGCAACCACTAAGAGTGTTTTAGCATCCTAGGTTACCTAAAAATGCCTTGAGATCAATCTTTATAAAGCGTGCTCCCTTTGTCCTTTATACTTTATACTATACTTAAGAGAAGGAAATATTCGAATAAGCATATAACACTTATATGAAGATACGATTCAGTTGACCCTCCATTAAGAGCAAAGGTATGCAACTAGACTATATAAATTGCATATTACTAATTTGTGGGAAATTTCAAACTTTTACTTAAACTTTATGCAACGTGGGAATGTGGTACTCACTATGATAGTCTTTCACCAAATGAGGTACGAACTTGAATTACTAATTTATACACTTCTGTTGTGTTTACCTTGAGGATAAGCAAAAGTTAAGTGTGGGGGTGTGATAAGTGTATAATTACACTTATGGTTTAAAGTCATTTTATACTTCATATAAAAGATTTCACGTGGTGTGTAGTTGTTTTTTATGTAAGTGTAGAAACTAGGTAAATCTTGGGAGTAAAATGATCAAAGATGGAATTCTATGTAAAAAGAGTGAAAAAGGTGTAAAAAGATGCATGGAACACAAGGATTGGCTTAGGATCGAAGTTGTCAAAGATCGGTAAAGTTGCAAAGAAGAATCATGAAGAAAAGCACATGTCATGATCGTGACACCCATTCACGATCACGAATTTTCATTCTTCACGAGCAGAAAGTTACAAACCAATGTTCACTATTGCAACATGTATATCGCGCTTGTGACTTGTGACAGTTTTTGGTCAACTCTTCTCAACTACTAACCGCTAGATAAAAATGATCAACCGCCATCAACAGCCTCCAACTGTCAGATGAAAAGACACCTTTTAGAAGCAATCTAATCATGAAAAGGTGTTTATCTATTGAAGATGAGGATAAAACTTTGCATTCAATCACATTGAAGTGATTCAACTCTTCACCAATGGACACGACTCTTCATTTGGATAGAAGTAACCCTTCGCACTCTATAAATAGGGTTCAAAACAAACATTTTCGTGGCATGACATATGGTGGGCAATGCATAGGAATGCATAATGTGATAGAGAGTAAAAATTGCATAGATTTTGCCAGATCAAAGTGTTAGTGAGAAAAATGTTTAAGTGAATTCGATTCTTGTTTCGAGCGATTGTTGTATGAGTGTAATTGCAAAGCAATTATCAATAAAAGTTTCTGTTCTTCAACATTCATTTGTTTGATATTCACAAAGAATAGCATCCTATCAAAGGTTTCATATGAGTCGAGACCGAATTCAAAGTAGACACAGGAATATTGAGTATTAACGACTCCTATTAGAGAGTGGATACGTTTTGATAAACTTTAGCTTTCACTTGCATACCTTACAACTTTACTTTGTTTAATACTTATACTTTCTATTTTGAAGTTTATGATATGTCTATGTATCATAATGCGTATTTCATCTTGCCTCATTTATATGCTTTCAAGTTGAGTTTAAGAGTGATTTCGGGGTTAACAAGATTTTGTATAATCACTTGATCTATGATTGTAACACTATTTAGTGAGCCAACATTTTTGGAGTGGAAACTTGCTAAATATGGCTATGTGAGAGCGACCCGTACTAAGCATAATATTATTGTTATCCATGTTTTTATAAGTGTCATAATTCGTTTACCCTAGATTTAGAAAAGTCATTTCATGTGTTGCTTTGCGGTGAAATATTGAATATTTGGGCGTCTGAAATCGAGTTTGTTGAAGTTATCTAGTGTTTAAAAAAACTGTGATTACTTTGCATCTTTTTCTCTACTATACTTGTCCTTAGGGAAATATCTATATACTTTACATCTTCTCTAATCTGTTTATGCATCTGTCTATTCATCAGTCTACCATCTAAACCCTACAAATTATCTTATTTCGTTTGTCCCGTAACTCTAGTTGGTCCTTAGAACAGAATTTCTTCCTTGTAGGATCGATATCTTTTAAAACTACGAATCTTGTTAACCCCGAAATCACTCTTAAAGTTAACTCATAAGAATATAACTTGATTAATATAATTGATGCAAGACAAAATAGTCGTTGTGACACAAAGACATATCATAAACTTTGAAATAGAAAGTATAAGTAGAAAATAAAGAAAAGTTGTAAGGTATGCAAGTGAAAGCTAAAGTTGATCAATCTATATCCACTCTTTAATGGGAGTCATCAATTCCTGCAATTCCTGTGTCTACTTTGAATTCGGTCTCGACTCGTACAAAACCTTCGCTAGGATGCTATTCTTTGTGAATATCGAACAAATGAATGTTGAAGAACGAAAACTTTTATTATTAAGTGCTTTGCAATTACACTCATACAATAATCGCTCAAATTTGTGGAAAAATCTTGTGATCGAAACAAGAATAGAATCACTTAAACATTTTTCTCACTTAAACTTTGAACAAGCGAAATCTATATAATTTTCACTCATTATCTATGCATACACTCTATGCCCACATCTCTCATCTATCATGCCACACCATGCCACGAAATTGGTTGGATGTGAACCCTATTTATAGAGTGCGAAGAGTTGCATCTATCCAAACGAAGAGTAGTGTCCATTGGCGAAGAGTTGCATCACTTCAATATGATTGGATGCAAAGTTCATCCTTATCGACAATGGAAAGGCACCTTTTTGTGATTGGTCTACTTCCAAATGGTGTCTTTTTGTCTGGTAGTTGATGGTAGTTGATCATTTTTTTCCGGCGATTGGTAATTGAGAAGAGTTGACCAATAACCGTCACAAGTCACGACCGCGAATTACATGTCATGATCGTGAATAATGGTTGGGAACTTTCTGCTATGAAGCATAACAAGTCGTGACCGCGAATGGGTGTCACGATCATGAACAATGCTTTTCTTCATAATTCTTCTTTGCAACTTTGCCGATCTTTGACAACTTCGATCCTAAACCAATTCCTTATGTCCCAAGCATCTTTTTGCACCCATTTTCACTCTTTTTACATAGAATTCCATCTTTGATCATTTCACTCCCAAGATTCACCTAGATTCTGCACTTGCATAAAAAACAATCACATACCACGTGAAATCTTTTATATGAAGCATAAAATGAATCGAAACCATATCATTTTATGAGTAAAAATATCATGATAATAAGTGTAATTATACACTTATCACACCCCCACACTTAACTTTTGCCTTGTCCTCAAGGTAAACACAATAGAAGTGTATAAAATAGTATTTAAGTTCGTACCTCATTTGGCGAAAGACTATCGTAGTGAGTACCACATTCCCACGTTGCACAAAGTTCAAGTAAAAGTTTGAAATTTCTCACAAATTAGTAATGTGCAATTTATATAGTCTAGTTGCATACCTTTGCTCTTAATGGAGGGTCAACTGAATCGCATTTTCATATAAGTGTTATATGCTTACTTGAATATTTCCTTCTCTTAAGCTAAGAACATAAAGGACAAAAAGAGCATACTTTGAAAAGATTGATCTCAAGGTATTTTTAGGTAACCTAGGATGCTAAAACACTCTTAGTGGTTATATTTTATGCTCCATTCCACTCTCCCTTTTTTTAGTGGTTGCATTTTATGCTCCATTCCACTCTCCCTTTTTTTAGCGGTTGCATTTTATGCTCCATACCACTTTCTCTCATTTTTTTCTTTTAAAGCATATGCTTTTGAAGTACAGATTTGTACTTTGCACCCATTTTTCATGCTATGCTACTTTTTCTTTCTTCACTCATTGAATGGTTGTAGTCTCTGCTCCATACCATTTCTCACCTTTTGCATAACTCATTGGTTATCCTCTCTTTCTTTTATTTTTCTCTCTTAATACCCTCATCCTTTATTGATCTCTTCAAAGTATCATGGCTATAGTTTGCTAACACTTTAAACACACTCAATACTTATAGGAAGTATTCGAGAATAGCATATAAAACTCATAGTAAGAACACTACTAGATATTACTCAATTCAAAACTTATCGGTAGCATTAAACTAAAACTATAAAACTTATAATAATTCATGTTGCATTGAAATTATACAGAAACTTACTTGGAATGTTGCTTTTCAATTTTACTCACCACTCATCCTTGCCAAATGCTAAATGTTGTGCCAAAATCGCTCACAATCACCGTGCGCTCAAACTCGAAACAAAAATTTTGTTCAAAATTTGCACTAATATCAAACTTGAAATACCTAACACTCACAATAACCTTGGAACAAATGTTAGTATAACATAGGTATGGATAATGTACAAATAACACAAAATCAAGAAAATTTTCATATTCTTCAATTTTTTAATTTTTTAGGATTTTTACAAATGCCCCCCCACACTAAAGAACACAATGTCCTCATTGTGAGAGACTTAACTAAAAATGAAAAACACAAAATCGAAAAATAAATAATTATTCTAAAAATTTGAAAAAGAAAAGTAAAGAAAAGAAAAGAGTAAACCCGTCTATTGAGAAGGTGAATCCGGAGGACTAGGAGTAAATAGACAATTTTGTTTTCTAAAGAAAGATAGTAATTTTCAAAGCATCAATTTATTACTTTTCTTTAGAATCTTCATGTCTTTTTTCATTACTCCAAGTTCCGCTTGGCAATTATTCAATTTTTGTTGCATACTCGCCTTCCAATCTTCCAGAGCTTCATCTTCTTCTTCTCCAATCATCGGAGCCTTTCCAAGATGACGTCTAGCGGTTGGATTAGATGGGCCAACAGAAGAATTTTCATGAGTTGAGATTAGTATCTTAGTGCGATTGGAGTAGGAGTAGAAAGAATAGACACCATCGTTCTCTTGAAGAAGTCCTGTATTCTTCAAGTAACTCCCGTCCATATATTGAAAAAACTCACCCGGTTGTTGAAAATAGGGGAGTTCATTTCGTGCACCCAAGATGATAGCGGTGATAATTTCGGCCTCCCCAATCTTATTCCTCATGCTCGTTGAATTCTTCTTCATCATGTCCCAAATTATATCCACGAACTTCACTTTTTGCTTATTCATTGCGCAAGAAAGAACATACAAATCTCTCTTTTGGACTTTGGTGTTCTCTACTGGACAAAATACCAAAGTGGCAAGGTATTTGTGGAGTAGAAGAATACACTCATACTTAATAAGTTTGTTTGGGGAATTTTCGGGATCGAAAACTCTCTTACCCGTTAAATCTGCCCAAACTCGATTTGCTGGAAAAGAATCTGTCATGCTCGATGAATTTTCAATTTTGAACCCAAATCAAGTACTCATCATCTCTCTTGTGATGGTATAATGTCTGCCTTGGTTACGAAATTAAATCGCCCTCTTCTTCTTGTCTTCAAAATTGAATGTCACTAGACATTCCAAAATCCACTCTCGATTTTGTAGAAATCTCATTCCCACAAACGTGCTTAAACCAAGATCAACAAGATACATCACAATTTGCCCATGGAGGCCTAAAGTCATACCCGTTATTTCCAACTTGTTGAGAATTTGGAATCTCTTTCCTTCTTCTTTTGAATGAATAAGAAAAGAACATCCAAATTCTTGTTGATAGTTCGGGATTTCACTTCTATTTGCGGCTACCTTAACACGAGGCATGTTGGTTTTTGAAGTGAAGGTAGAAAAAGGTTTTGAATGTAGAAGAATATAGATGAAAGAATCAGAGCTTTTGTAAGCTTTGTAAAAGGTTGTGGTGGTTATAGATTCAATCTAGACCTTTATATAGAGGCTTAATTGGTCATTGATTTGCCAAAATAGTCAATATAGTCGTTTCTCCTTCAAACTAGCCGTTAATGGTAGTTTCATCCATCTGTGGAGTGTTAAATCACGATCTGCAATGGTAATATTCTTCCCGTGTCATGATCGTGAAGGCCTATCATGATCGAGACTTTCTTCATAACAGGAACAAAAGGTTTTACTGCATAATGTCACGGGCGCAATATATAGTCGCGTTCATGACTTTCTTCAATACCTATTTCTTCAATTTTTAGACTTAGTCCTATAAAAACTTATAAAAACAAATATGTTCAATATAAATAATAAATATTTACTATTTTCATATCTAGAATGATTTATGGTGAAGATAGTAATTGAACATCAAGGTCTTGTTGTTCAAATTTATTTTCGAGATAAGGTTTGTATTTTTGGCCATTGGCTCGAAATATTTCTCTATTTTCGGCTTTCAATTCCAATGCTTCATTGGCAAATACCTGAATAACTTCACAAGGTCCCTTCCAATGAGATTTGAGTTTTCTAGGGAACAAGCGAAATCTAGAATTATATAATAGAACTCTATCTCCAATCTTAAACTTCTTTTCCCGTAGTTTTTCATCGTGCCATCGTTATGTCTTCTCTTTATAGATCTTTGCATTTTCATATGATGAAAAATGTAGTTCTTCTAACGCATTTAAATCCAACTTTCTTCTTTCACCAGTTTTGTGTAAATCCATATTCAAATTCTTCAAAGCCCATGAAGCCTTATGCTCTAATTCTACCGGTAAATGATAAACCTTTCCGTAAAATAACTTATAGGGTGTCATACCAATATGTGTTTTAAAAGATATTCTGTAAGCCCATAATGCATCATTTAACTTAGTGCACTAATTCTTCCCAGAATTCGAGACAGTTGTGAGCGGGCGACACGGAGCGGTGGGCCGAGAGTGCACGGGGTTCATAGGCGCAGTCCATCGGGGTGTTTTGAAAATAGGAAGGAAGAAAAGCACCGGGTCTGGGACCCAGGAAAAAAGGTTTGAAAGACAAAAAGGCAAAAACGTTTAAGATCGGTTCGAACCCGAATCCGCCATCTCTCAGTGTGGAGTCGCCACCTGGATTAGCTCTTTCCAAGAAATAGAGTCCTGTGAGGCTTAACGTCCGGGGGATGGCCCACCAAGACACAGAGATTCGGGTCCGGGATAAGTTGCTTATTTCTTAAGTGATCACATTAAATTACATCTACAGAAAACCGTTTTCTTTTAATTGTGCATATTCGCATTTAGATCATTTTTGAAGTTAAAATGAATGATTCACGTATTGCGAAATATAAACCATCCACAAAGCGGAAAAATAAACCATCCACAAAAACTATAAATAAATGCGGAAAAAAAATTACAAGGCTTTAAAAATCGGGGGATGCAACCGCCCACTAACCTATTAATTACATTTCCCGAAAATTGAAATTGCGATACCCGAAGGAAAATTAAAAATCCTAAACATACATCTAATCCTAATCTACCTGCATCCACAAAGGTTA
>CATIWQ010242078.1:0-21750 GCA_949673415.1 Euphorbia schlechtendalii
ATTGTGATCACTTAAGAAATAAGCAACTTATCCCGGACCCGAATCTCTGTGTCTTGGTGGGCCGTCCCCCGGACGTTAAGCCTCACAGGACTCTAATTCCTAGAAAGAGCTAATCCAGGTGGCGACTCCACACTAAGAGACGACGGATTCGGGTTCGAACCGATCTTAAACATTTTCGCCTTTTTTCTCTTTAAACCTTTTTCCCCAGGTCCCAGACCCGGTGCTTTCTTTTTCAAACACCCCGGTGGACCGCGCCTATGAATCCACGCGCTCTCGACCCACTGCTCCGTGTCGCCCGCTCACACTTTCTATTTCAAATTTTATGATATGTCTATGTGTCATAACGAGTAAGTCGTTTTGTGTCATTTATATTAATCAAGTTATATGCTTTCGAGTTAACTTTAAGAGTGATTTCGGGGTTAACAAGACTGTGTATAGTCACTGGATCTGTGATTATAATGCTGTTTAGTGAGCCAACATTTTTAGAGTGGTAACTTGCTAAATATGGCTATGTGAGAGTGACCCGTACTAAGCATAGTAATATAGTTATCCAGGTTCTTATAAGTGTCATAATTCGTTTACCCTAGATTTAGAAAGGTCATCTCATGTGTTGTTCTGTGGTGAATTATTGAATATTAGGGCGTCTAGAACCTTATTTGTTGAAGTTATCTAGTGTACAAAATATTCATGATGATTTTGCATGTTTTTATCTTTTAAACTTGTTCGTTGGAATATCTCTAAATTTTACATCTTCTTTAGTCTGTTCATACATCTATCCATTCATCCGTCTATCATCCAAACCCCTCCAATATAAATTCCATATTTTTGTTTACCTCATAACTCTTGTTGGTCTTTAAAACTGGTTTCTTCCTTGTGGGATCGATATATTTTAAAACTACATTTAAACTGTATACTTGCAGACTGTATATTTGCAGTGATCACTATGAGCGGATGATGTTTGACCTGTGAGTCACCGTGAGGCACCGGCCCCGTGAGAGGGGGCGTGGGGTTTTCGAAAGGGAAAATGGCTTCTTCCGGATCCGTGAGAGCACGTTGGAAAAGAGGTTTTGTTTGAAAATGTGATTTTCAAAGTTTAATAGACTCGAGATCAGAACCTCTAGCAAATGGTACTTAGAGTCGCCACCCGGATCAGCTCTTCTGGGAAATTTTTGTACAGCATAGATCCGTTAAGCCTAAGTGATACCATAGTTCAAAGATTTGGGTCCGAGATGAGTTACCTATTTTGTCGTCAATTGAGTTAAATTACACTATGAGTGAGAAACCACGTTTATAATATTCAAACTAGACTAGATAGTTTCGATTTATTTTTATCGCACATGCATAAGACAGTATGTAAATTGTGGTAAGTAAACACGTAGGAAATTAAAATGCACCTATTCTACGGGGTATTAATTACATCACTAGGCTTGGGGTATTACAAATCGCCTAAATACATCAAAATCTAAGGGTTACAAATAGCCTAAAATACATTGATATCTAATAAATATTACAATGGATTTCAAAATTAAAAATGATATCCAAAGGAAAATAAATCCTAACATACATCTACCCTAGACTACCTGCATCCACAAAGGTTAGCACAAATACGACACATCACACGTCATTACAAATATGTTCATTTTGATTCCGAGAGACCCGAACAGTTGGATTTAAAACATCGATGGAGAGCTTTGGAGTTTGTTTTCATAAAAATAGTTCATTTTATACACACAAGTTCATTTAACCAATTTTTTAGTGAAAATGCCACATGTGAGTATTCGTTGGGTCGGTAATTCAGGAATTTTGGTTTCCTTCGTCCGGGTTTCCTGATACGCTTCGTGATAACATCGTTAGAAAATAAATCTAGGTCTAACAACATGAATCTTAACGTTATCGAAAATCATCCCGAAGAGGAAACCATTGAAGTTGATAAAATAGTGTCCCGGTAAAGGGTAATCTACCCCAACCGTCTAAGCTCTCTTCGGGATGGTCTGGGGTCATAAAACTCCCACACCTGCAAGTCACATTACTGAAAACTCAGGTTTCAAGCCTGAATAGTCACTATTGACCCTCCTGAACGTGACCCAAAATCTAGAAATTTTACATACTGCTACCTAGATTCTACCTGGAAGTCGATCTCGTTAACGATATCGGTGACATCGTTAACAATATCGGGGATATCGTTAACGATATAGCACATGCAAAATCCATGCAACTTCACATTTTTACGTATTTTTTCAGTCTGGCATATATAAACACATACACATGATCCAAACAAGTGAAGCACGACTCTAAGGACTCAGAGGCTTACCCCATGGCTGTGAATCCACCTTGCTTGGTCCACGAAAATTTCTGGAAAGTCCTCCTCATTTCTTTTGGCTCGGTTTTGCGATTTTGCGGTTTTTGTTGGAAAAGGAGGGTGAAGGTCTCCTTTAAGGGATGGTATGGCTTCTGGAATCAGTTGGTTTTGAGTGGGAAGAGAGGAGATTAGAGTCTCTCTACCCTTGAGTTTGAATCATAGAGAAAACCCAGGATTGAAGTCCTCTCCTTTGGAATGTTTTTGGCCTCTTCTCCCCCTTCTCTTTACTAAGTTCTCTCTAAGTCCTTTTCTCCTTCTTTCCCTTGCTCTTTCGTGTCTCCCCCTTCTTTTTGCTCCAACATCAAGCCCTTATGGGGCTCCCTTCAATCTAAAGATTCCCACTAAGTTAGTGGGAATCATTTTTTTATCCATTCTCCCATCCCTTTTGACTTGGTGGGTGACAAACTACTTAGGGAGGCTGTTTTGGTGGATTATGCTCTGATGTCGGTGGAGGATGGGTAGAGTTGATAAAAAATTGAAGAAATTGGCATTTTGGTCTGCCAGTAACATCAATATCGTTAACGATATTGCAATATCGTTAACAAAATTGCAATATCGTTAACAATATTAGCTTGGGCAGCAGGCTTTTCTTCTTTACTTGGGCTTTTTGAGGGAAGGTAGGCCCAAAGAAACAAGGCAGATAATTTCCGGATAACTTCAGGACCTTGCAAGATGTAAAAAGCTAACAAGGGAAGAAATTACAGCTTCATCATCGAACGCGTGAGTCGGGAGTACAAATCCTGTGCTTACAAACTGCCCGTCGTGGGTTCATTGCTGATATGAGATTAGTATGGTCCTACAATTGAAAGAGCAGCGAGGTTTAGAGATAGTACCTGCTAGGTTGCGGTTGGCATTCTTCGAGGATGATGGCTTGGAAGCTTTCTTCTTGATGCGGCCCTCGGGAATTAGTCTCTTGATGCCCTATGGTGAATTGCTTGCTTGGCGATGAATGCCCCAAGAGATTGATCTTCGGATGAATGATACCGCTGGAACCGTTGGGGAGAGAACGTTGACCGTGTGCCCCCGTTCTCCTAGTTGAGAATCCCGTGTGTAGGTTGTGAAAAGCCTACTGATGAAGTGGACCATAGAAAATCCGCCGACCACGAGAAGGCCGGGACAAGGAGTGAACTGTAGAAGGTTCGGATGTTTGTAAAAAGTCAGGATTCTTAATTGTAAAAAGTTTGGATGACTGTTAAAAGTCAGGATTTTGAACTGAAAAAAGTTTGAGCGACTGTAAAAAGTTAGGATTTTGAACTGTGGAAAGTTCGGGTGATTGTAAAAAGTCAGGATTTTGAACTATAAAAAAGTTTGGACTATTGTAAAAGTCAGGATTTTGAATTGTAGAAAGTTCGGGTGACTGTCAAAAGTTAGGATTTTGAATTGTAAAAAGTTTGTATGACTGTAAAAAATTAGGATTTTGAACTGTAAAAAGTTCGGGCGGCTGTAAACAGTCAGGATTTTGAACTGTAGAAAGTTCGGGTGATTGTAAAAAGTCTGAGGTTGCGGCGTACTGCAGGGAATCCTGTGATTGTAAAATGCCTGAAAATTTCAAACTACAAGGAGTTCAGTTACCGTAAAGGTCTGAAAATTATGTATGTTATGAATGCATGTTTCAATTTCTTCCTTGAGATTGCTAGAAGCAAAAGAAATTTTACCCCTTCAATCAGGAATTAATATATGAATGCGAGTCAATTTCTCGGGTCAACGTGACCGGGTTTTTGAAAATACTTCTCATGAAACTTCAGGAGTTGGCCGAACTACGTTAAAATACGTTGTGAGATGAATTTTACAAGGTAAAAATGAATTTAGGCTGAAAATAAAAGAATTGGGCCAGGCTGAGTGTAATGTCATTAACGATATTACGCAATATCGTTAACGATATCACATGATATTGTTAACGATATCACATGATGTCGTTAACGATATCGAAGGATCAATTTAAAAATAAAAACCTAACCTTCCTTCCCCACTTTTATTCATTCGAACAGCCACTTTTTTCCCAATAAAACCCGATTTCTTACTCCGAATTCTCCCGCAAGATGTTGTGCAAGATCAAGTCTCGAAATCCAAGAGTAATCTCCTCCTCCTCTCTTGATAATAATCCCGATAGACCGGGATTCAAACTATGCCCGGTGGAGAGGGCTCTCTGCTTCGAGCGGGGAGACGAATTCGTCGGATTTTCCTTTAATTCTCTGATTGATACTCTTCGTCCGAGGCTCGGGAATGTACTTCGATGGTCCAGGTAACCTGAACCCCCTTAATTTCAGGTTTTTTCCAATTTTAATTTGAAAACCTAGGTTTTAAATTCGTGAGAAATGGATGATTCAGATGAAATGGATGCATGATTTGGCTTTACAGATTGATTATACATAGCTTAGGATGATTTGGAACCCGATGTGGGGGATTTAGCTGTGAAAAATTGGATTTTTAGTGGGTCAAAGGTCGCGGTAGTTAACATTCTGCCCGAAACTGTGATATCGTTAACGATATTACCTAATATCGTTAACGATATTACCTAATATCGTTAACGATATTGGGCAATATAGTTAACGATATTGCCTTATCGTTAACGATATTAGGTAATATCGTTAACAATATGAAAGAGACAGAGGAAGAATTCATTCTGCCTTGTTGAAAAGAAACATCTTTGAGTGTGTTTTCAGCCTAGTTTTTGATTTCTGACTGCTTGTGATGCTTAGTAAAGGAATTCTACTCGTGATAAAAAAAAGGATACGGAATCTCGCATTGATTTTGAGACTTATTTTCTGCATTTTTATCTTTGTCTTTTCTTGCAGCCGCAGACTTTCACCAACTTTTCTAGCTTAGGGGCCATGGGAAAGTGGTAGAACCGCACTGCCGAGGATCCGGAGCTTCAGGCCGCTATCGATGCTACTAGATTTGGGACTCTTGCACGTATTTTGCCATCTCACATGCCGCATCTGTCCCTTCCTGCTCTTACCGCCCTAGTCAAGCGGTGGTCTAAGATGACCCACACCTTCCACCTTCTAGTGGGAGAGTTAACCATCACACCCTCTGATGTGGTGGCTATGATTAGCCTCTCCTAGCATCCATGGGTCATTCATTTTGATGTTTTTATGGATTGCTTCTCCACCACCCACCGGGTCATCAACTAGGTGTACGAGTTATTCAACTTGGCACCACATACCGGTCAGCTCTTGTACAAGGAGCTGAGCCTTTATTGGAGTGGGATGGGAGTAGTGCCTGAGGAGCAGAGGACTCAGTGCATGTGCTCCTTCATCATCTATTTACTCATCGTGCTGTTCTTCCCGGTCGCTTCTAGTAAGATCAACTACGGGTTGATTTCTACCGTGAAAAATCTAACAGCCATTCTGATCTTGAACTGGCTGAGGGCCATCCTAGGCCAGATGTACTATGGTTTGGACTGTGCGGTGAGGGCTCACGCAAAGGCCCTCAAACTGAGCCACATTCTCCTCTAGGTAATTGATTATTTCTCAAACTTTATTATTTTTCTGATTTTCCTACTGGTTTATCTAATCCTTGAGGTTTGTTGCAGGTTTGGGTATTTGAGTACCTCGTCCTTCCCCGTCCGGCACTCAAAACTAAGCCAGTGCCGGATGAGCCCCTTTTGGCCATCTGGTGTCAGCCGTTTGGTGGTCTCTGCAAATAGAGGACTAGATATCGAGAGTGTCTCCGCCATTTTATTATTGGCCAGGTATTGAGTTGTTCCTTTTTGGGCATTTTTGTCTTCATTTTGACCGTGTCATCATAATCGACAAGTTTCCTTTTTATTGCAGATTGAGTTGGATCCTTAGACTACCGTGCCGAACTAGGATGCGATGGTGATAGTGTGGGACAATGTTGACGACCATCGATTGGTCTTGGAGTCCCCCCTCTCACTTGAGTGGTACCTCGGAGAGAGGATCCGATCCTGGCAGACCTTGACCGTCACGGAGAGGCCCGTGCCACCCCGTCCTCCTACCGGCATATTCTGGCCAAACTTGGAGATTAGATCTGAGGCGGATCGAGCTATCTTCTTTGATGGTGATGGCGTGATTACTCCTTCTGTTGATGGTTCTTACTTGGCTCATCTTGGGCTTTTGATCCCTCCTTACCCTCGCATCTCTTCTGACGATACAGAGGACTAGCATGGCCGAAAGGTAGAACAAATGATTGGCGTAACTTCTTTTGATGATGATGAGGAGGCCGAACTAGGAGGTGACGATGGTGATGGTGGTCTTGATGGGGGTCCAAGGCATCGAGGAGGACGGTGGCGATGGCAGTGATGGCCCGGGTTACGGACGTGGAGAGGAAATCGACGGTGATGATGGCGGCTTCGGTGATGACTTCGGCGGTGGAGCTGGCCGTGGCGACGGAGGTAGCAACAAAGGTTATGGTGCGGGTTCTTCCAGGGTACGGATCCTTTCAAATCTTAGTTTCTTTCAAGTTCTTATTGTCTTGGTTTTGTATTTATGGCTTCTTCGAACAGGCTGGTGAAGGGCAACAGGCCCGCGCGTATCGGTCTAGTTTAGAGGATCATGCGTACTATGCTCCTGGGTTCGTGGAGGGGCATTCTACGACCCATTTGGAGACCATCTTTTCCCTGATGGCGGGGGTCAGGGAGAGGCAGACGCATACACTATCTCCAAGCCCATACGCAGTGACCTTCGCCTTAGATTACACCACTCATGTGAGTTTCTTCCTTGCTTTCCTTCTAAACTTGGTTGGTTTCTTATCGTTACTGACCACCTTGTTATTTTATCAGGTGCCCAAGGTTGATGCGGAGAGCTACATCCGTCATTATTTGACCACCCGCGATATGATTATTGTGCAGAATGAAGTGGCCGAGGTAATCCTGTTCACAATTTGATAGAAATGCGTACATTTGTGAATGCATGTTGATATGTATGCTTGGTCATCATATGTTGACGTTCTTGTGAATGTTTATGTTGTGATGCATGCTCTTTGATTGCAAGCTTTGATCTCTCAGGAGCATCGAAACTATCTGAGGTCTCAGAAGGACATGCGTTTCCTGACTCAGAGGGTTGCAAAACTGGAGGGGCAGTTGACCTAGTCTCGGAGGCCTACGTATCCAACAGCCTCAGTCGGGAGCCGTTCCAGGTGGCTTGGGGGACCCTGTCTCGCTCTGATGCACGTCGGGGTAGATCAGGGAGCCGTGATGTGGAAGAGGATAACCGGATTGCTGGAATCGAGGAGGGAGAGGCTGTGGGATATTCTTTTTCTTTTTAGATTTTTCACCTTTCTATAATCATAGGGACAAACTTGCTTGTATTTTCGAGGCACTTCTGACGCCCTTTTTGTTTGCTCTCATGTTTCCCCAATTGGACGTTTTGTTGAATTCCGTGCAACTTCTTTATTTCAATGGAAATGTTTGATTTTCATTTGATGTGATTGCAGCTTGACATGGTTTTATTGCTTAGCAAAACTTCCGTCGAATTGAAATCACCTCGTGAACTGACTTTTAGCCCAAACAATGCTTTTAAATGATCTCTGTAGCCTTAATATTATTACCGGTATTGGAAAATTCGGTCTGCTAATAGATACAGGCAAACTACCGGAAAAGCAATATCGTTAACAATATCACGAAATCGTTAACGATATCACAATATCGTTAACGATATTGCAACATCGTTAACGATATTGACCAACATCGTTAACGATATTGACCAACATCGTTAACGATATTGACCAATATCGTTTACGATATTGACTTCAGTTTCCATTTTTTGCTTTCTTTTCTACTTCCACCCAAATGGCTTCCCACAATCAACAACTCCAGGCTTTCCTGCACACACTGAAGAATCTCGACTGGAAGAAACTCGAAAGGTTTGCCTTATGGGCCTGCGATACCTAGCTTTTCAACCCGTAAATACGTCTCTGATTAGGGTTGCAATTTCATTTTGGGACCCGTCCACCCATGTTTTTCGGTTCTCCTACCAAGAGTTGTGCCCTATGATCGAGGAGTATCAGGCAAATTCTTGGGATCCCCTACCCGCGGGCTATTCCTTTAGCAGTCCCTTCGTATCATTTCAGCGTTGAGGCTTCTCTCCATGGTCTGTGGAATTTAGACTCTGTAACCCATCTTTTTGCACACTCGCCATCTCTAGGAGGGTTTTGGGTAGATGCCATGCTAGAGTGGTGTATCAGTATCCCTAGAGCTCACATGGCCTGGCCTTTTATGGTGGCTCTGCTTCTGATGTCCGAGTTCATTTGTAGAGTTGGTTTTATCACCCCTTTTTGGTTGATATTCATCATTGATCCACTATCTCAGGGTAATTCTCCCCTTGCTTTAGCGCTAGTGGAAAAATCTCATAAGCATGGATGCTGCCGTCTCTTGGCCTAAATTGGTTGATGATCGTTTCACGCTCCTCGAGGTAAGCTTACGATGACTGCTTTCTTTCCTCATTTTCCACTTTTCTGAGCCGATTTTTCTTCAGGTTTGGCTATTAGAGAAGCTTTCTTTAATTGGTGATCCACAGGGGAAGCCTTCTGATTATTCACCTGTCACCTACAACAAACGAGGATTACCGACTGACAGGCATTCTCGGATAACTGAGCGAGACTAGGTTCAGTTCTTCAGTTGTCTTTCTGATGATCAGATCCACTAGCTATGCCCCTGGTGGGCTATTATTCACATCGTGGCACTGATGCACGAAGATGGGATTCTATTGATGGGCTTGTATTATTCCACGTTCTACTTGCCCAGTAGCATACGTGGGTAGTACGGAAGGCGTCAGAGGATACCTCGCCATGTATATTCCTCTCGAGTCTCCGAGTGGCATCACTCTTGGCCAGACAGACTGCCCGTCTTATGGGTTCAGCATGCTCAGTTTATTCGTCTGGACTACGGAGCGGTCGAGACTACGGAAGTGGATAGGTTTTACCAGGGATGGCTAGCAACGACCAGGTCTTTGACGGACCCCCAGCGATATGCGAGGGTGACTCGTGAGTGGTCGAGGGATGAGGACAGCTCGAGCCCTTATAGCTGTAGGTGAAGTCAGCTTGATTACTTATTAAAGAACAAAAATTGACAAAATTAATCGACTTTTGCTTAGAATGTACCAGTGTGGAATGATTCTAACGGATTTGTTTATCTTTTTCCATTTAGACTAATTGTATTGTGAAAACAAGTGTTTGTTGTTTACTGGTGATGTTTCAACTATTGGCATTCACATTTTTTCACGAGTATACACATTAGACAATTTCGACAAGAAATGATACCTTTATTAATGAAATGAATCTAAGTACAAATGTTTCAAGTGATCTGACTCCTGTCATTAGTTAGCCCTCTCAGGTTTTTTAACTAATGAATTTATTCTTCACTCATTGTCCTAAGTTTTGCCTGAAACGCCCTTTTCGGGTTTTCAACTCATCGGACTATCTTATTTTTCATGAAAAAAGGCCCTAATTTTTGCTCGACCAACAGAGTGTTAGTTAATGGGCTTGTTTACATATTTTTTTTAATTTGTACTACTTTTTTTGTATTTATTTCTATTCCTAAACGTAGTAGCGTTTGAGTTTATCTTGGTTGATGGGGTTGACAAATTCGTTGCCGTCCATATCCATAATATTGACCGCTCCTTTGCTCAGCACTTTCTTGATTACAAAGGGACCTTCCCAATTGGGCCTGAATTTCCCCCTGACATCCAAATTCGATGGTCTTGGCTATTTCAGTACCAAGTCCCCTACTTTCAAAGGTTCCCTTCGATGCTTGACCTTGCCATTGTATGCCCTGGCCATTCACTGTTGGTACATTTGGAGGTGATCCAAGGTTCTGAGGCGGCACTCATCAATCATGTTAAGCTGTTCGAATCTGGCTCTAGCCCGTTCTGACTCTCCTAACTCGGCTTCAAGGGCAATCCTTAAAGAACCCACTTCCATCTCCACTGGCAAAATCGCTTCCATCCAATATACTAGCGAGAAAGGAGTCTGATTGGTGGGAGTCCGAATGCTCGTTTTGTAACCCCATATTGCAAAAGGTAACTTATCTGCCCAATCTCGATAAGTAGTCACCATCTTACTCAGGATCTTCTTTAGGGACTTGTTAGCAGCCTCAACTGCCCCGTTGGCTTGTGGCCTATATGGTGAAGAGTGATGATGCTTGATACTGTATTTATCCAGGAGTTCTTTCATTGCCCCTTGGAACTGGACTCCATTATCTAAGACAATGTGATGAGGGATCCCATACCGAGTGAAGATGCGCTTCTCAATGAATTTGGCCATTTTCTTGGCGGTGATATTGGAGAAAGATTTGGCTTCCACCCACTTGGAAAAGTAATCCATCGCAACCACGATGAATCTATGGCCGTTGCTAGAAGAGGGGTGAATTTCTGCAATTATGTCAATCCCCCACTCCGAGAATGGCCAAGGAAAGGATAAGCTGTGAAGATCGGAGGGAGATAAATGGCTGAGGTCCCCATAGATTTGGCATTCGTGACACTTTTTAACTTCAGCCATGCAGTCAATGACCATTGTGGTCCAATAATAACCCTGACATTGGATCTTCTTCACGAGGGCTAAACCATTCATATGTGGGCCACAATCTCCTGCTTGCATACACCCATGATGAGTAGTGCCTCTTTCTCAATCAAGCAATGGAGTAACAAACTCTCCGAAGAATGTCGAAATAAGTCATTATCGATTAGGCGGAATTGAACGGCCAGGCGACAAAGAGAAGTGCGGTCTGAGTCTATAGCCCCTTCAGGATAAACCCTATCTCTCAAAAAGTGGATGATGTCAAAGTACCAATAACCAAAATCAGGATCTGTGTCGATTGTCACAGCGTGGAAATAGTAAGGCTCCGAGGCAAATTGCATCATTAATGGCTTGATAGGCTGGGTCTGGGGCCCTTCCCACATAGAGGATAAAGTGGCTAAGGAATCTGCCATTTGATTATCTTCTCATAAGACATGGTGAAAAACACACTTGTCGAACTTAGCAGTGATTACCCAGATAGCTTCCAGGTAGGGGCGTAGCGACTCTTCCTTAACTTCCCAATCACCGATTACCTGTCTAATCAATAAGGTTGAATCTCCAATGACTGAGACTTCCTTAGCTTTTACATCTCTCAATGCTTCCAAATCGAATAGGCACACTTCATACTCTGCCCCGTTATTCATGAATGGGAACTCCAAGCATTTTGACAATGGGATCACCTCGTTTTGTGGTATGATCAAAACTACTCCCAGGCCCGCCCCTTTGCGATTCATGGCTTCGTCGAAGTACATGGTCCATTCTTTCTTGACTTCTTCTACCAGAGAAAACTGCTCGTCTGGGAACTCCAAGTTTTCTACGTAATCGGAGTCTATTGCTTGATTGGCCAGGAATTCTGTCAGCATGGGATTTTGTACCAGCTCGTACGTTCTATGATGACGGCTTTTCGGGAAATTTATCCTCGAATCACACGATTTTCGACCATTCGACGATTTTCAAACTGGAGTCCTCCTCGGACGTTTTAGATAAAATTATTTAATTAAATAAAAAATACAAAAAAATAATAAAATAAATAAATAAAAAAATAAAGGAGACATAGTCCCGATCGCGCGGGGCTACGCGAGGCAGCCTCGCGAGGAGGTAGCCCTCGCGAGGCTGCGCGAGGCAGCCTCGCGAGGCCTCCCCGCGATGGTCTTAAGAGACTCTCGCGGGGACTGCCCGTGATGGTTCTTAGGAACCCTCGCGAGGCCTGCCCGCGATGGTCCTAAGGAACCCCCACGGGGCCTCCCTGCGAGGGTCCTAAGCGACCCTCGCGGGGCCTCTGCGCGACACGCGCGAGGCCTCGCGAAGAGTTTCGCGAGGCCTCGTGAGGCCTTTTCTCCGGCGAGGCCCCTCGCCGGAAAAACTTTCCTATTTTAGATTTTTCGGGACTTTTTTTATCTATAAATAGTCGGGTCTTTTTCTGTACAGGGGTCGGAAAATTTAGAGAGAAAAATCCTCTCTTTCAGAACAAAAAATACAAACGATTTTTCTTACTTTCTTCTAACTTTTTCTCATATCAAAAACACTTTTACGGGAAATGTAATTAATAGTGTAGCGGGCGGTTGCATCCCCCGATTTTTGAAGCCTTGTAATTTCTATTTTTCGCTTTTACTTTCCCCATTTACTTACGGTTCTGTGGATGGTTTATTTTTCCACTTTGTGAATGATTTATTATTTCGCAATACGTGAAACATGCATTTAAAATAAAAACGACCTAAGTGCGAATATGCACAATTAAAAGAAAACGGTTTTTTGTAGATGTAATATATTGTGATCACTTAAGAAATAAGCAACTTATCCCGGACCAGAATCTCTGTGTCTTGGTGGGCCGTCCCCCGGACGTTAAGCCTCACAGGACTCCAATTCTTGGAAAGAGCTAATCCAGGTGGCGACTCCACACTAAGAGACGGCAGATTCGGGTTCGAACCGATCTTAAACGTTTTTGCTTTTTTCTCTTTTAAACCTTTTCTCCCGGGTCCCATGCCCGATGCTTTTTCATCTTTTTTCAAACACCCCGGTGGACTACGCCTATCATCTCGTGTGCTCTCGGCCCACCGCTCCTTGTCGTCCGCTCACAAATTCTGCTACTGCTCAGCCTTTGATGACCTTTCTGGTGATGTACTCAATGTCGAATTGGGAGAGGAGTAACAGCTACCGGGAAAGCTTGCTTGCCAATGTGGGGGATTAGCATAAGTATCTCATTTGGTCAACATTAGCCACTGCCTGAACTTGGTAGGATTGGAAGTAGTGGCGCAGTTTCTTAGTCAGCCATACCATTGCAGCGCAAATCTTCTCTACAACCGTGTAGCAGGTTTCATTCTCTAGTAACTTCTTACTCAGGTAGTATATTGCGTGCTTCTTCTTATCTTCATCCTCTTGTACTAGCATTGCCCAAACAGAGGACTCCTCAACGGCTAGGTAGAGAATAAAAGGGCGTCTAGGAATGGGGGGTTTTAAGACTGGGGGCCTGATTAGGTATTGCTTGATTCTCTCAAACGTGACCTAGCACTGGTCATTCCACACAATTGGTTGCTGCTTTCATAGTAACTTAAAGATTGGCTCACAGATGGTAGTTAAGAAGGCTATGAATCTGCTAACATACTGCAGGGATCCTAGGAACGATCGTACCTCCTTCTCTGTCCTCAGCACATGCATTTCCTGAATGGCTCGACTCTTATCCAGGTCCATCTCTATCCCCCTTTGGTTTACTATATGCCCCAACAGCTTCCTTGAGGTTACCCCAAACACACACTTCTTCGGATTCAGGTGCAAGTTATATCTATCTATTCATGTAAGGAATCTATCGAGGATTGCCGGGTGTCCTTCCCGAGTGTCAGACTTGACTAGCATATCATCCACATACACCTTTACTTTCTTGTGGATCAAGTCTTGCAGTAAGGCTGTAGCGGCTCTTTGGTAGGTTGCTCCGGCATTCTTCAATCCGAAAGGTATTACTCTGTAGTAGTAAACCCCCCACTCGGTGATGAAGGCGGTTTTGATTTTGTCCTCGATGGCTATGAGGATTTGATTATACCTTGAAAAGCTGTCCATAAATGAGTACATTATGGCCCGTGCAGCGCTGTCGACCAGAACATTGATATGGGGAAGGGGAAAGTCGTCTTTTGGGTAGGTTTTATTCAAATCCCAAAAATCCATACAAAGTCAGACATTCCCATCCTTCTTCTCAACCGGCATGATGTTGGCAAGCCATGTAGGGTATTCTACCACCTCCAAGAACTTGGCTTCTATTTGCTTGGCTACCTCTTCTTTTACCTTTTCAGCCCACTCAGGTCGTAGTCTTCGTAGCTTCTGTTTGATAGGTTTGATATGGGGATCAGTCGGAATCCTATGTTCGGTAATCTCTCGATCAACACCCGACATGTCATTATAAGACCAAGCAAACGCTGCCACGTGTTTTCTAATTACATGTTTTATCTCACATTCTTCCTCAGGAGTCAGATCACTCGAAATCATCACCATTTTAGGCGATTCATCCGTACCTAAATTAATCTTATGCAATGCAGTATCAGTTATGCTGAAAATGCTATGTGAATGCTCGTGAAAATGCATGTTGCCATCTAGCGAAACATCACACAAGTAAGCAAATTTTTAACTCATTGACTTAAATGCCTCATAGGCAGAGTTATTAACATTGAAAATGTTCGCAATATTAAAAAAACATCATTGGCATCGCTCTCCTCCACAGGCGGAGGGTCTTCGTTTATCACCACAGCTGGTTCTTCAACGGTGGGCTCATCAGGGCTTGCCTTCTTCTCTATGGTTGCAGCTTTAGTGGTGACCTTCGCGGCTGCAGCTAGCTGATCCTTAGCATTCCCTTCCTTCTTCCTCATTAGGACCCCGAGGGCTTTGGTAATTACCTCGATAGCATCTTCGACCTCCTCCTCCATGGGTTCAGATTCGAGATTCTCTTCGATGATCATCTTGGACTTCCCCTTGCTCTTGGCAGCTGCAACTATTGCTTCTGGAGCCATAACCTGCTCTTCTTCAGAATGACCAGCTTTTCCTGAGCCATCCACAGACTCAATGACAAGAGCTATCATGCACTCCTTGGCGAAGTCATACACATCACCGAAGTTCTCAAATCCTGGCCCAGACTCACCATTCATCATCACGGGTTCACTATCCCCCAGGCGTTTCTTCTCCCGTTCGATGGCGCACTGATAAGTGTATAATTACACTTATTATCATGATAATTTCACACATTAAACACTATAGTTTGATTCATTTTTATACTTCATATAAAAGATTTCAGGTGGTATGTAATTGTTTTTGATGCAATTGCAGATACTACGTAAATCTTGGGAGTAAAATGATCAAAAGTGGAATTCTATGAAAATAGAGTGAAAATGGTGCAAAATGATGCGTGTAAAGATTTGGCTTAGGATCAAAGCTGTCAAAGATCGATGAAGTTACAAGGAGATTTCTGATGAAAACTCATTTCACGGTCACGATAATCATTCGCGGTCGTGACCTGGTCACTTCAGAATAGAAATCTGCCAATAAAAGATTCACGATCACGAATCACATATCATGGTCGCGACATGGATGGTTTTCTGGTATTATCCTCTTAACTACCAACCACCAAATAAGTATGATCAACCGCCATCAACTACCAATGAAAAGACACTTATTAGGAGTCAACCAACCATGAAAAGGTGCCTATCCATTGTGGATTGAATCAAAGCCTCTCAACCAATCACATTGAAGAGATGCAATCATTCACCAATGGATGTGACTCTTCGTTTGGATAGACGCAACCCTTCAAACTCTATAAATAGGGCTCCAATTCTTCAAGATTTTCATGTGTGCAACTTTGTGCAATAGTAAGTACATGTGGTGTGCAGAATTGCAAGTGGGTGGTGTGCATTAGAGTGCGAAAAAGTGATAGAGAGATATAGTGTGTGTATAGTTAGATTAGCTACGTTCTTAAGTATTAGCTAGAAAATGTTTAAGTGATTCGATTCCTTGTTTCGATCACTAGATTTCTCTACGTATTCAAGCGATTGTTGTATAAGTGTACTTGCAAATCACTTATCAATAAAAGTTTTCATTCTTCAATATTTGTTTGTTCGATATTCACAAAGAATAGCATCCTAGCAGAGGTTTTGTACGATCCAAGACCAAATTCAAAGCAGACGCAGGAATTGCAGGAATTGACGACTCCCATTAAAGAGTGGATACGGTTTGATCAACTTTAGCTTTCACTTGCATACCTTACAACTTTGCTTTACTTTCTACTTATACTTTCTATTTCAAAGTTTATGATATGTCTATGTGTCATAATGCGTATTTCGTGCTAAGTCTCTTATGTTAATCAAGTTATATGCATTGGCGTTAATTTTAAGAGTAGTTTCGGGGTTAACAATATCGTGTATAATCACTAGATCTGTGATATAACGCTATTTAGTGAGCCAACATTTTTGGAATGGTAACTTGCTAAATGTGGCTATGTGAGAGCAACCCGTACTAAGCATAGTATTGATGTTGTCCAGGTTTATATAACAATCTTATCGTGTTTGCGCTAGGTTTAGAAAAGTTATTTCATGTGTTACTCTGTGGTGAATTATTGAACATCTGAGTATGTTGAACCGATTTGTTAGATTAGTCTAGTGTGTCGTAACATCTTCGTTGATCTTGCATGTTTTCTTTGCTATACTTGTCTGTAGTGAAAATCTATTTATTTAGAGTCTCTAATCTATCACATCTATACCTGCTCAACTTTTCATTCTAATCTTCCCATCTATAAAAATCTCTACTCTATTTTATTTTCTTTTATTCTTCCCTAGTTTATATTTAAACCTGGTTCCTTCCCTGTGGGTTCGATATCTTTTAAAACTACATCGCAACTGTATACTTGCAGTTATCATCATTTTTCTATGTGATAAGAGGTATTGACAACACCTACATTTATATGTGAACAAGTTTTTGGCGCAGTTATTGGCCAATTGTTTACGAGATTTTAGAACCATTATTGATTAAACTTATCAGTAGAAAAGTGGCAAACAACCTTCAAAGGAATTCTTTGTTGTTTGGAGAAACTCGTGGAGGATCTTGCACAACAAATGAAAAAAGAGATGTCGAACTCAAAGTGAAAGGCTGAGTTGAAGTATTGAATAAAGAGGAATTGGAGGCCTATGTATAGGGAAAAGGGGGAGTGTTAGACTCCCCCTACATTACTATGTGGGATTGGAATATTCCCATCCCACATCAACCTAGTTGCACAGGTGACTAAGATCTACGGGCCAACCCATGGCTCCAAGCCACAAGGCGAGCCCTAACTGGTTTGCCTTATGCCGTAAGTTGGGCTTACGCAGTAGGCCCGTTTAAGCACTGCCTTGGGCAACATTTGCGGGCCTATAACCACCTAGCGCACGTGAGTTGTCCCCACACGCTAGTAGCCAACGAGCTTTTTAGCTCGCGAGGCAGCCACACAAGCACCACTTAGAAACATCCCGTGTTTGTTTGGAGCCCACTCGCAACGGGAAAAATTCCCTTGCTTCGCTCCAATCATTTTCCCCTGTTTTCAATTTATTCCATTTAATTGTTAATTTGGTTTAACCAATTAATAATTCTTCCAATGAATTCGACAAACAAATATTTTCGGCATAGACCTAGTCTATAGGTTCTTTACATAGTCCGATAAAGACCCAAAGTGTGTGACCTCATAGGATCCTAAAGCATCGAGCCGCTAGTGGTTAACCTAAATTTGGCTTCCCATCCGAGAACCTTTAAGCTCAGTGTTCCAGATCGATATGGAACCTGATAGCTCTAGACAATCAAATGTTCTTTCTAGTAAAGGTGTACAATCCCTCGATACTTCAAATGTCACATGCTTGTGACTAGATTTGGTTCTGCAGTAGTAACCAATACAATACACTCCTTCCATCAGGTTAAGTACCATCCTGTTTATTGAGCTTGGAATAAGTGTCAGATCATGTAATAGCCGTAGCTATCTTGGAATTAAACTTATTCACAGAGACCACCACTCGACCATTATGTATCAAGATTGATTAGAAACCCATTCTATCCATCTTATACTATAATAAGAGGTTTATGAGTGTGTAAGTTCAACAAGGGGCCCTAAGGTACATCTCCCACTGTACCAATATATCAAGATAGATGGATCCCATCTTGACTACTTGGCTTACCAACATGTGATCATCACTATACCCATAATCAACCATGTCATCCTGATCGCCAGGGTAAGAATAAGTATGACCTAAAGTATACCAACTCCCAGGTAACTGATATCTCAGGTCTGAGGATACTTGTACTGCTACTACTATAAGATATGACACCAACACATGGATATACTTATTTTCGAGTGTCTATCTTATAGCGGACTCCATTGTATTACCCGAATACATTCATGTGTTAAGGTATCACCATCAGCTCGTGAGATCAGCTACTTGAATCTAATTCAAGGAGTAAGCCTACACATACTAGTCTGTCCATTCCATTGATCTCCTATCTCAATGAAACTATGACTAGGGATATTTAGACTATTCATAGTAACACGTATGTGCAGTTCTCACACCATATAGCTCTCACTATATCCTCACACTTTTACACTATGAAGTAGTCACGCACTTTGTCTCATCAATGCGCATATATATGTTTAATACTATACATATATGATACCAAGGAGATACATAAAATAATTAAAAGCATTGATAAGCAACAAAGATGTGTTAATTATTATTATTAATAATAATTTGAAACCATTTGTACATTATAGCTAATAAAGATATATCGCTCTAATTACCTCTAGGGAATACATCATTTCTATTACATGTAGCTTGTCGTAAAAAAAATCCTTAACTACCTTGCACACATTAGCTCTAACAATGTCCCAAAATTTTTGGTAAAAAATTCCCGTTAAACAGTCCGGCCCTGGTGCGCTGTCCTAGACCATTTTGACTACCATTTCCTTAATAAGATGCCTGTTAGGCTGCTCCATGAAAATCTAGTTGTTATCATCATTCACCCGCTTAAGAATTAGTGAGTTCACCAGCCCTAAATCCACAGCTACATCCAAATTCTCCCTAAAAAGGAAATTGTAAAAATCAATCATGTAGGCTGAAATGTCATCTACATTTACAGTTATCATTGCATTTATAACAAGCGGTTTGATCCCTTATGAGGACCTCCTAACGATGGTAACCCTATGGAAAAAAATTTTATTTCTATCCCCCTCCTTAAGCCATCTAATTTTGCTTTTCTCTTTAAAATAAATATCCATTTGCCGAAGATGTAACTCAAGTTGTGAGTGCACATTTAATTCCTCAACCACAAAACTTTCACTTATGCCTTCAACAGAGATATGGTTCGGAATATCAAGTAGCTTCCTCTTGCTGCTACAAATATTATCATCCAACCATCAAAAAATTTCGTTATTCCAAACTTTAAGAATCGGGTGAGGAGTTTTGAGCTTAAGCATAGAAGTTGACACGGTGGAGAGAAGTAAAATCTGCCTGCCAATGATTAGTAATAACATCTTGGAGAGATTCCTGTGCCACCCACACTGATTGGAAGTGGAATCTTGAGATCCTTTTCTCATCAAAGGTTGATAAAAAGAGAATTGGATGGTGATCCGAGTGATGGCATGCAAGCACCAGGGATGAACTAGAACTCTGTCTAGCCGTGAATCGACATGGTCAGCCCCTTCTCGATTGTTAGTCCATGTAAAGATAGAGCCAACAGCCACAACATCAACCAAGTTTGAATTGTCAATGCATTCTTGGAACTCATAGCACGATCGCGCATTTGGTGGATTCCCAACCTTTTCGTGGCTACCTAAAATGTTATTCAAATCACCAAGAAAAACTCTCCTTGTATCTCCTAAAGCAGTAGCCAAATGCATGTCATCAAACAAAATAGAGCGTTGGTTAAGATTCATACTTCCATAAACAAAACCAAGATTAAATGTAAAATTATTCTTATCTATTCTAAAATCAATAATTTGATTTGATTTCCCCCTAATCTCATGGTTCCAATCACAATTAAGAAACTTTAAAACCCACATTAATGGAATGCAATTTTTTCTTCAACTCTTGGAAAACAAAACAAATATGTCTCCAAAACAAGGGTGCAAATCTATCAAATTAAAACACAGGTTTGGCAATGAATAAAAACATGGTTTTATATTCCACAATCAAGCTACGAAGATAAATTTGAGTATCCACATTATGAATACCCCTGCAAATCCAAAAAAGAACAATCATAGATCATACCTTTTAGATGGCGGTCATGAATCCCACTATGGCAAAATAGTTTATTATTTTTCCTTCTGGTTACAATTCACCATCCTTCATTCTCCTCACATTCAACTATATCAGCCCATGACTCCCCCTTGTTCCGCAACAAGGTTGATGTTGAAGTTATCCATCCCTCAACAAGATCCACTACAAGATTGATGCCATTCGGGTTAACAATAGAATCCCAAATTATATGTTGATTTTCAATGGCAATGAGATCCTTCCCATTCAAAGGCCCATCCGTACTCTCCTGATCAATATCCTCTACTAAATTAACAGCCTCCTCATCTTCACATTTTTCATCAACATTTTCTTGATTCACAACGGGGGAAACAATCGATTTTGCTTTGTCAAGGTTATCTTAATGTTTGAGAAAATAGTGGTAGCTAGTACCATATTATTTAATCGCTCCTCCAACCACTTTTTCCTTGGTCTGCTTCTAGTTAGGAGTTGCAAGTTCGATGTAGCTTCTTTTGGTGCTTCAGGGGCTGTTGTTGCAGCCATCTTCTTGTGATTCTCAACCTTTCTTCCAACTTGACATGGGAGCCCCTCTATTGTATGTTTAGTGTCACACCTATAATTGTAAGATGTGTTTCCAATCAAGGTACAAAGTTGGCAAAAAGCTGGGAAGTTCTCAAATACCAAATCAATTTATAGTTCACTACCTTCCTCCTCAACTCCAACCATATTTAGCAGCCCTGACAATAAATCAACATCAACAAGCATTCTAGTGAAGTGGTTGAAGGTACCTTCAATTGTCATTTTATCAATGTGTAGGAGGATATTAAAGTCAACCATCCATGGCTGCAGACGGATAACTTCCGACTTTAAATTGATACTCCCCTTACTCCAAACCTTATTCTTTAGCTCAAGTGAACCCAACATCATATTAAAGTATCCATGACCAATAAGGATTAGTTTCCAATCTCCTTTAATCTCCCTTGATTTTTAATATCCTCTACCTTACGCTGCTGACTTCCCTTAGCAAGGATCAAACGACCGATGAGCGAGTATGCACATTGCTAAACCCGCTTGTTAGAGATTTCCTAAGTTATGTGCACCGATTTGTACCCTTATTTATCCGAGACGGTATCTTGAGGGACACCCTCAATAGTAGTTGTTGTCTTGCTTCTTACCGCCTACGCATATGATGGTTTTGGGATAGCAGAATCCCGATTGAGGCAAGAAACCTCATGCAGCTGAACCAACTATTTTCTTGAGTTTCTTGTAGGTGGAGAGAGCTACTGATTGAAAAGTTCAACAATAAAATCTGCATTCGAGTGGCTATAATCCATTGAGAAATAAAGAGAATTGAACGTAAAAGAGAAAGATGATAATTTTCAGCCAAAAATCATAGGTTAGGGTGAATGGCGGTGAGAAACCCTAGCAAAGCCAAGCACGGTGTCTTTTTTTAAAAATGAAATTCTACATCATTCAATGTTGCAATCACCTCTCTAGACGACATTGATTGTTGAATTACATTTAGCTTATCTCTACATTTTGCAAATGTTAGTGTCTTAGTGCACAAGCACATCTCTATTCCATGCGCGAAGAGTGACACATCATCATCATCATTATTTAACAAGTTCATAGCCTTTAGTTTGGTTCAATCTTGGTGTTATTTTTTTGTAACATTTT
>CATIWQ010242112.1:0-12715 GCA_949673415.1 Euphorbia schlechtendalii
ACTTAGTATAGTTTTTATATGCGTTCTTAGTGAGATATAAAAACGTATAAGCTGCTTAGTTCAGCTGGCATAGTTTATCTTCAACTTCTTACTGAGTAAGGATTACTCAGTACGAGTTAGATCGCAAGCAAATATGAGAGAGATGAATGAGCAAGAAGCTGATGAAGCTAAACACTTAGAGTTAGAACGATTACACATGAGATTTTATCCTCGTTCGGCCCCTAGCCTACCTCCAATCCCCGGATACCTTCCCCGAGCTTTAATCCACTAGTAATTAGTACCTTTAATAGGCGGGGAAGCCTTTACAGTAGGTAGACAAGATTACAGAAAGTACCTTCGTTTCTAACTACCACTCAACCTCAATTTGGTTACCCTTCCCAAATTGACACTCAAGATTGGGTAAACACTATTATAGACAGTTCCTCCTTTCTAACTACCACTCAGTTTGGGTACCCTTCCCAAATTGACTCTCAAGATTTCAGAGGAGATTTGTGAACTTAATTCAACTTATAAAATGTTGAATCCTTACAATGTTATCTCTCAGTATTGATTCTCTCCATTACAAACAGATATAGAAATGATTGTTTTCTGATTGCTTGATTTTGAATTTCTTGGAAGCTAGAATGATTTGTAGTGACTTAGCTCTTAGGAAATTCAAGGTGGTTCATCGTCTTTCAACGTTTGCTTCAGTTTTCTATTTATACTTTGAAGCTCTGTGAAGTAACCGTTGTAGACATCTCATCTCTGTGGTTCTTTAATATTTCTTCTCTTCACATCTTTTAAATCTTCCCGTTGGAGATAGCTTCTGGGACATTCAGAGACAGGAAATCGAACGTTTAGGCGAGATAAGCTTCTATTATCAAAAGCTATTTTTTCTTCAAGTAAAACGGATTTGGAGAGACAGACGCATGTTGAGCAACGTGCATTCTTTATTGGTTGATGTTGTTGACATGGTCTGACACGCGCAAAGACATAAAGGAATGGGCTTTGATAGAGGCGCACTTCATGGATTTAATCCTTTAAATAATAGTTGAAGTGGAATGTCTGACTGCCACTATGATTATTCCATTCTTTGTGCATTTCTTTTACCTTAAAAGCTGCACAAGAATATTCTATTTCTTCACAGAAATCATTAGTGGTACAGCTGTCATATAAGCAGCAAAGTGTCTCAATAAAATGCTTTTAATTAATAAAAGCTACACTCAATTCGTACTTAGTGGTTATTGCTTAAACTGCATAGTACTCAGCATGGACTCAACTGAGTAAAGCTGAACTCAGCTTTTCCTATCTAAGCCATAACTTAATTTCAAACAGCAAACTGAGTTTTTTTTCCACAACACTCAAGTTAGCTTTAATAATTAAGAGTATACTTAGTACCTAATTAAATTCACTAGCCTATTCTGTTTACTATTTCCAAATTGTTTTAAGTACTGTTAGGTACTAATTAACTTGGGTTCTACACAAATATTTAATCTGTAACAGATTTGAGAATGTTCTTTGAATCCACATGTTTTAATTCTTGATTGAAGGGGAAAGAAATTTCGCTTCCAGCAACCTCAACCAATGAATTAAAACATGCATTATGAAGTTGTACTTATGAAAATTTTCACTGATCTTATTGTAGTATGGTATCACCTTCCCACAAGGAGCTTTAATCACAGACTTTCTACAGTTTGCATACCTTCTCAAAGAGGTTTTACAATCAAAGGCATGGAAGTGAATGGCTTACATCCTTTCCCCAATGATCACAATGGTAACAATAAACTGGAGGTCAACTCATGAGGGGCATTCAAAATAGACTTTCTACAGTCTGCATACCTTCTCAAAGACTTTTTACAGTCAAAGGCATGGAAGCACGTCTTACATCCTTTCTCCAGCGGTTCTAACGGTATCAATCAAACAATGGTCAACTCAGAAGGGGCATACTAAAGGGATCACAACACAAGGTGGTCAATCTCTTATCTTCAGAGGGAATGATGCCAAATAAAGGCTCTTATCATCACGGTGATAATCATGGGGTAGTACCAACCCTGACTGATTAGGTATATTTCTAAACGTTATTGCTCTTCAAATTGTGAGACCATATTGATCTCACATCAACAGTGATCTTACGAGGGGAAGCTTGTGAGCACAGGATTTTGCTCCCTACTTGTGAGTTCAATGATGAAGTTGTAATTTCTTTTTCTCTTATGAGTCTTTCATTTTTACAAGGTCCTAAACTCGTCCGGAAGAAGCTCTCTACATTTATTTTAAACCTTAAACACCTTTTGAGCCAAACTATGCCCAAAAGCCCAATTTGGAGGAGCCCTGTTATTAACTATATGGCCATATCGTTAACTATATAGATGATGTCAATAAATATATGGACGATATCTTTAACTATATGGCCATATCGTTAATTATATGGTTGATTTCATTAACTATATGGCCATATTGTTAACTATATGGTTGATGTCGTTAACGACATCGATATTGCAGTAGAACCAAAATTGCACTTTCTGCAATTTTCAGCCAATAAGGTTGTTTTTGCCAACATGCTCGGACATGATCACTAAAAAACCACTCCCCCACCTTACCTATGTCACTTTGCATCAAATCTTTTGGGTGGATTTGACCCAAGTAAGAAGAGTGTGGGCTAAAAAGTATGGGTTAAACGGATCCTAGGTTGACATTGGAATGAAGGGAGTCCCAATCCAAAAAGGAAGATTGGTTCTAGAGAAAAGGGAGTTTAATTTTTGTGTAAAAGGAGCAGCAAGAAAAGTGAGTTCAAAGTAGAGAGAAAAACTTGAATGTCTTTGATTGTTTAGTGTTCTAGAGTAAAGTTTTAAAATTTAAGCACTACTTAAGATTTCGGGGTGGTGAGTTTAGGTTCATGGAAAGGGCGTGAACTTGGGTCATTTTGGTTCATTTGTTCATCATTTAAGCAAGTTTGAAATTTAGTTTACATTTCAAGCAAGTTCGAGATTAATAAAGAAATTAAGCAATTTGGGTTCATTTGTTCATCATTTAAGCAAGTTTGAAGTTTAGTTTACATTTCAAGCAAGTTTGAGATTAATAAACAAATGAAGCAAACTTTGAGGTTTAGCATTTCTTTAGGGATTTTCACTAAGTTCTAATTCAATAGAACTTAGTGTAAGTGCTTTTGGGAAGTATTTTCACACATTTGGAATACTTCTTCATTTTGTTCATAAATCTTGTCTTTGAAAGCTAGTTTTTGAAAATCTAGTATTAAAGTTTGAGGAATGGATTTTTACACCCATTTCCCCTACTTTAGAAGTAATTGATACATCCTCTGGAATATTTCCCTTAACTTGGAGTTAGTTTTCTCTCTCTTTCCAGGGGTATTTTGACAAACCAAACCAAAGAAACAAAAAGAGCTTCTCAGAGGGTTTTGTGGATCTTGAAGAAGTAGATTCACGGTTACGGGATGAGCCTTTAGGTTCCTAGAGTTATTTTCATGAATATGTGCATGTTTGTCGATTTTTTGTGTTTATGTAAAATTCAAAGTTTTCTGTCACTGCTATCACTTCCATGTAGTTAACTACTTGGCGATGTAGTTAACAATGTCACTGCCAAGTAGTTAATGACATGGCGATATAGTTAACAACATTAGCCATGTAATTAATGACATGGTGATTTTGTTAACGATATCAGTCATGTAGTTAAGGACATGGCATGTTGAACGGAATTAGAAAATACCGTTTAAAAAAACATGAGTCGCCACTCGGTTTAGCTCTACTGGGAAATTCGGTAAGCCAATCCGACTAGGATTCCCATACCCCTTAAGCTGAGATTCTAAATGCGAACAAAGCACATTTTAATATACCTAGTTCAAAATCATTAATTTCACACATATTATGCCATTTAAACCATTTTATGTCTATTCCAATTTTTTAAGCCTAAATTAATTCTATATGCTAATACAATAACATAATGTAAAATAAATATCCACAGAAGGAAAGTAAATGCGGGAAGTAAAGAGATTACAGCTGCTTAAGTACAAAGAATCTAGGAAATTAAATAACACAAGAATATGTGTCTAGATTTCACATGGAGATTCAATTAAATCTCAAATTCAAGCTCCATAAGAAAACCATCAACCACCTTGCAAAACTCAAATGAAACATCAAAATGGTCACAATAATAAAAGAATATGAATGATAAAATGCAATGAAATATAATGTGAAGTATAGATTAATAATATTACCCTCAGGTTTACTTTTTTTTAAATGTCCAGAATTACGATCGAAATCCAACTTTGAGATTGATTAGACAAGAACACTAAGTAATGAATCCCTTAGAAAGACTTGAATAACAGTCCTTGTACAAATGCTCAAAAGAAAATTTTGTATTCCCAAAACTCTCAGTAAAAATCATTTAACTCCTCTCTTCCTTTTGAAATAGTTAAAATAAAACTTTGATATATGAAAAAAACTCTTGCCCCTTACTGAACTGCTCAAACTCACACTTTATCATTGCCAAATAAAAACTGTCACCCACCTCTTTATAATTAAAAAAAGAAACGTCCTCCACTCCCTGTCAAAAAGTCGTCTCCTACCCAAAATAAACGTCAACTCCCCTTCCCCACGTTTCAATCCTTAATTAATTTTTTTTCTTTTTTATTCGAAAATAAAAACAAAACGGAAAAGGGCACAATCTTCAAACTAAATTTGACCATTTCTCATCCAACTATGTCACCCCTTTTTTATTATTTTTGAATTAATTTAAAATGATAATATAAATGTTATATTACATATATATTATATTATATAATAATAATTACACATAACAATATTATGTCGTTCCATATAATATTAATGCATTGTATAATATAATGAAAAACAAATAAAATAATAGAGAGCTACAATGATCTCATCATCAGGTAGGGGCAGATCATGCTCACAGTTTACCCCTCGTGTGCGTGATCTCAAAGCTTCCGAACCATTGAGGTATGTGGAGAGATTTTTAGCCCACGAAGAGTGCACAATAAGTCAGGAAAAAAAACATGTTATTTTAAAAGTGCAGTGACCAAGTTGCATGCAATTAGAAAACCCGTGCAGTGATTTCAAAGTGATGACGAAGGCACAATGCTAAAATTATTATCACATTTTATTTTTAAAGCAAATTTTTTATATTCACAAAGGTGAAGAACATTTGTAATAGATAAACATAAAAAAAGGTTGATGACAAAGGCAAAGTGCATATCACCAAGAACAAAAGCCAAATGATGGCCGAGACGTATAGTGTGCCGATGAAAATTTGAATGGTAATTGAGGATAAAAATACACCAGTGAAAATTCATATTATAACAGATGCTTGATGGGGTGTTAATTACACTTTAAAAAGTTCAAATTTAGGATTTGATTGATACATTTTGGAACAAAAATTTTTGCCTCTTCTGTCAAAACTAAATTTTGTGTTAAAAAATATGCAAGAGAGGTCTGCCCCATCTTAAAAATACTCTTTTGAATGCAAAAGAAAAGAAAGAATGAAAGAAAAGTACTTGACTTTTATGATGAAGTGAAGAAAAAAGATGTGCTTGCTTTACACTATTTGGAGTGAGTTTGATAGACAACTTGCTTGCCTTGTTCAGCACGGTGAGATTGAAAGATCTACTTTGCACTTCACAAAGTGAACATGTAAGTTTTCTTTGTTCAACCAAGACATGTACAGTCAGATGAATAGTGCAATGTATGGGCAGATTGCATGAATGAATGCATGTAAATGTGTACATCTTTCTTCGATACTCCTTGTCAAATTTATGTTCAGTTGGACTTGTTTCTGTATTCATAGGCCAATGTCGTGGCTTTCATCAAGGAATGAGGTCTGAGTCATGCTTTGCAGAGTTCCACACAATGAGCACTCATACATGTGTATAGATACAAAAAAAATAATGATGGAATGATAAATGTAGTATATTTTTATCTGATCCTAACTTTTGTATAGATCACCCTTTCGAGTTTTCGATCTATCACATCGCTTTAATTTTTGCTTAGACTGTCCTTTCAGGTTTTGAATCCAGCAGGATGTGATTCCTAATTTTCGCATGAACCGCCCTTTAAGGTTTTCAATTCATCGGCACTTTATTTTCTTTTTTTATTATTTTTTTTCATTTTTTTCGTTTTATGGAAGCTTTTATGAGTCAAATAACATGCCCCATGCAACAATGACTAAAAGTTTCCATGCACTCATCATCAAACACATGCAAAGTTTCAGTAATAATGATTCTTTCATTAATGAAATTAATCAAGTTACGTACTGACATGGTACACATTTTGAACAATCTCTAGTGCTACCAACCAGCCTGTGAAGGTTTTCTAGAAGATATCTCTCATTAGATCACTATCTTAATTTTTGCCTAGATAGCCCTTTCAGGTTTTCCATCCGACAGACTTGATTTTTTATTCATTATTTTTTATTGCCATTTATTTTCTCACCAAGTCTCCCATGTGAATTCTACCAAGCCTTCTTTTTTATACGTAGTGGCTCTTGAGCCGATCTTGGTTGATGGGATTGACAAATTCATTTCCATCCATGTCCATAACACTTGCTGCCCCTTTACTAAGCACCTTTTTCACAAGATACAGGCCTTCCCAATTAGGATGAAACTTACCCTTGACATCTGTGTTTCTTTGCTTTATTTGCTTTAAGACTAAATCCCCTGCTTTTAGTGGATATTTATGTGGTTTTACCGTACTATTGTATGCTATGGCCATGCATTGCTGATACATTTGCAGATGATCTAATACCTCCAATCTCTTCTCATCAATCAAGTTCAGATGTTCATACCTTGCTCGCACCTAATCTGACTCAGATACTAGCACTTCTAAAGCTACTCGAAGTGACCTAACCTCTATTTCAATCGGTAACACGGCCTCCATACCATATACTAAAGAGAAAGGTGTTTGTTTAGCTAGAGTTCTTATGCTGGTTCTGTAACCCCATAGAGCAAACGGTAATTTATCAGCCCAATCCCTGTAAGTGAATACCATCTTTGATAAAATTCTCCTCAACAACTTGTTTACAGCCTCTACTATGCCATTAGCTTGTGGTCTATATGGCGATGACCTATGATGCTCAATCTCATGCTTCTCAATTAGCTCAGTTGCAGCCCCTTGAAATTGAACCCCATTATTAGACATAATATGGTGCGGGATGCCATACCATTCAAATATCTGCCTTTCAATGAACTTAGCCATCTTCTTGGCTGTGATATTACTATAAGACTCAGCTTCCACCCACTTTGATAAGTAGCCCACAGCTACAACAATAAATCTATGCCCATTTGTGGATGACGATTAGATTTCTCCAATAATATCTATCCCCCACGCCGAGAAAGGCCAAGGAGTATATAGATTTTGAAGTTCCGTCGGAGGTAGGTGACTAATGTCACCATAGATTTGGCATTCATGACATTTCTTGATTTCCTTAATGCAATCAGCATTGAGTGTGAGCCAGAAATAACCTAATTGTTAAATTTTCTTGGCAAGAGCCAAACCATTCATGTGGGGGTCGCAAGAACCTACATATACTTGCCGCATTATTTGTAAAGCTTCAGTTTCTGTCAAGTATACGAGTAACAACCCATTGCTTGACCGTTTGAAAAAAATTCTCATCCACCAACCTGAATTGCATAGCTAACTCCCTTAAAGACGTGCAATTGACCGTGTCTTCTTCGTTAGGATACTACCCAGTTTTCAAGAAGCACAAAATGTTTGCATACCATGGTTTTTCTTCTATGTTTATCACTCCTATCAATGATTTTTGGTAGAAATGAACCTTTGATGATTCCAATATGATTGGATGAATTGGTTGTTGTTTAGGACCTTCCCACATAGACGCGAGAGTTGCTAAAGAATCTTCCATCTGATTAACCTCACTTAGGATATGCTCAAACTCACACTTCCCAAACATAGACGTTAGTGCCTGAATAGCTTCTAAATAAGGACATAGCTATTCTTCCTTTATCTCCCAATCCCCTACCACTTGCCTAATAACTAAAGTTGAATCCCCAATTACTATTACTTCATTTGCCCCTACAATTTGAAGAGCTTCCAAACCCAAGAGACATGCTTCATATTCTTCCCCATTATTAGTGACAGGGAATTCTAATCGTTTGAATAATGGTATGACTTCATTATCTGGAGCGATAATTATTACTCCAAGGCCTGCTCCCTTTTTGTTCACAACACCATCAAAGTATAATGTCCATCTATGTGTTTCCTCCTTGATTATAGAAATCTGTTATCTGGAAATTCCAAGTTCTCTACATAGTCTGAGTCAATTGGTTGGTTAGCAAGAAATTCTACAACGGCTCTCCCTTTAATAACCTACTTCTTTATATACTTGATGTCGAACTCTGATAATAATAATAACCATCGGGACAATTTTCCTGCCAGGGCAGGATCTTCACTCAAGTACTTCATCATATCAACCTTCGTAGCTGCTTGTATCATATAAGATTGGAAATAATGTCTCAGTTTTTTAGTCAACCATACCATGGTGGAACAAGTCTTTTCTACTATAGTATAGCGAGACTCGTAGTCAAGTAACTTCTTACTGAGAAAATATATCACATGCTCTCTCTCTTATCTTCTTATTCATGTACTAGCATAGCTCCACCTAAGGCCTCCTCAATAGCCAAGTATAAAATTAGAGGCTTTCCTAGTGTTGGGGGTACCAATACTGGTGGATTCACCAGGTAGGCCTTAATCTTATTGAATGTAGCTTGGCATTGATCATTCCATTCAATTGGTTATAGTTTCCTCAATAGCTCAAATATTGGCTCACAAATAGTGGTAATACGAGTAATGAATCTACTAACATACTGCAGTGACCCTAAAAATGATCTAACTTCCTATTCTGTGTTTGGTACTGGTATTTCTCTAATGGCTTGGATCTTATCTAGGTCCAATTCTATCCCTCTCTCACTCACAATATGACCCAACCATTTCCCTGATATAACTCCAAAGACACATTTCTTGGAGTTCAGTCTAAGATTATACTTTTAAATTCTAGTAAGAAATCTATCCAAGAAGGTTGGGTGCTTCTGTCAGGTCATCGAATTTACTAACATATCATACACATATACTTCTACCTCATTTTGAATCATATCTGTAGCAATGATATCATTGCGCGTTGATAAGTAACCCCAGCATTCTTCAACCTAAATGGCATTACCTAATAGTGATAGACACCCCATTCTGTGATGAAAGCCATCTTCACCTCATCAATAAGATTCAACAAAATCTGATTATACCTCGAAAATCCATCCATGAAAGAGTACATAGTAGCTCTCGCGGCACTATCAATTAGGACATAGATGTGTGGGAGAGGAAAATCATCTTTTGAAGAGGCCTTATTCAAATCTCGATTATCAACACAAACCCTAACCTTTCCATCCTTCTTTACTACTGGCACCACATTTGCAACCCACTCTAAATATTCTACTACCTTAAGAAACTTGGCTTTAATCTGCTTTGCAATTTCTATCTTCACCTTCTCTACCCATTTTGGTTTGAGATGCCTGAGCTTCTATTTAATCAGCTTGAATTTAGGATTCATTGGAATTCTATGTTCTGCTATCTCTCTATGGCAAGTCATCATATGACCAAGCAAATGATGTTATATGTTTTTGTAAAATTCTTTCCATCTCTCTTTTTTATCACAAGTGAGATCATTTGAAATGGATAACATTTTGGGATTTTCAGTGTTAGAAATGATGTATGCCCTAGAGGTAATTAGGGTGATATATCTTAATTAGTAATAATGTATAAATGGTTTCAGATTATTATTATTATTATTAATAAAGGCATCATTATTATTTATCATCGTTTGTTTTAATTATGTATCTCGTTGGTATCATATATATGTGGTATTATATATATGTACATTGATAAGACAAAGTCCGTGACAACTTCATAGTGTAAAAGTACAAGGACATAACAGACAAACTAGCATGTGTAGGCTTACTTCTTGGATTAAATCCAAGCAGCCGATCTCATGAGCTGAAGGTGATACCTAAAGTTAACACATGAATGTATTCGGGTAATACATTGGAGACCGCTATAAGATAGACACTCAGAATGAACTATATCCATGTGTTAGTGTCATGTCTTATTGCAGTGGCAGTACAAGTATCCTCACACCTGAGATACTGGTTACCTTGTGCAGGAGTTGTTATACTTTGGCTCATACTTATTCATACCCTGGCAATCAGAATGATACTAGTGATTACGGGTATAGTGATGATCACATGTTGGTAAGCCGAGTAGTCAAGATGGGATCCATTGCTCCTGATATAGTGATATCATGAGAGATGTACCTTAGGGCTTCTTATTGAAGAGACAAACTCATAAACCTTTTATCAAAGCATAAGATTGATAGAACGGGTTTCTAATCAATCTTGGTACATTATGGAGAGTGGTGTTCTTCGTGACAAGTCTAATTCTAGGATAGCTATGGCTATTACATGAGTTAACACTTAATCTGAGCTCAATAAACTAGATGGTACTTAACCTGATGGAAAGAGTGTATTGTATTGGTTACTACTGTAGAATCGGATCAAGTAAAAGGCATGTGACGTTCCGAGTATCTGGGGATCATACCCCTTTGCTAGAAAGCCCACTTGATTGTCTAGAGTTATCGGGTTCTATATAGCATAAAGGTTCCTAGATAGGAAGCCAAGTTTAGGTTAACCTCTAGCGGCTCTATTCTTTGGGATTTTATGAGGTCACACACTCTAGGTCTTTTCCAGACTAAGTAAAGAACCTATAGACTAGGTCTATGCCGAGAATATTAAGGTTGTCGAATTCATTGGATGAATTATTAATTGGTTGGACCAGATTAATAATTAAAAGGATTAAATGAGAAATTTGGGAAAACTTGCATGCAGCGAAGCAAGGGGATTTTTTAGGTTGTAAGTGGGCCCCAACGAACATGGGTTGTTTGAGGTGGGGCCTAGGCGACTGCCCTAGGAGTAAAATTGCTAGTGCGTCACTAACATGTGCTGGCACTAGTCCAACACGCGCTAGCAGGCAGTAAGCCTGCTAGCACAACCCGCAAGCTAGGTTTGCGGGAGATGCCGCAAGGCCCAACTTTTAGCACAATTATGAGGGCTGTGCACAGCCTGCATAAGCAGGCTATGCGGTGGGTAGACCTGCGGAGCTTGGAGCTTTACTCAATCAGCCCATTTTTTGGGATGGGAGAAATACCATCCCACATTGCTAATTGAGGGAATTTTTCAACTCCCCTCTCCCTATATATAGCCTCCCCTTTTCTACTTTTCAACTTACTTCAACTCAGCCTCTTTCTGAGTTTTACATCTTTTCTTCACGAGATTTTTGCTAGATCCTCCACAAGTTTCTCCAACATCACAAGAATTTGATAGAGGCTCTTTGTATTTTGAAAGGCTCCGTTAATATTTTTGGGTTGGTCTTCAAGCGGTCTAGCAGTTTCTGTCTACCAACGAGTTCTTCCTCAACGGACGTTTTGGTCAGTGAAGATCCGTGTGGTTCAGTCATGACGGCTGTCCTAGATTGGAAGCTTGTGCTTATGGAGTTTTTGCCGAACTGCCATAAGGGAACACCACACTTAAAGGAAGGTATGCATCAACTGGTAATTGTTCGCCACTTTTCTACTGATAAGTTTAATCGTAAGATTTGGCTATATATCAACAATGCCAAAAACTTGTTCACGTAAAGTATAGGAGTTGTCAATACCCCTTATCAAATAGAAAAATGATGATAAATGCAAGTATACAGTTGCGATGTAGTTTTAAAAGATATCAATCCCACAGGGAAGGTTTAGCTCTAAAGATCAACAAAAGAAACGGAATAAAGAAATAAAATAGATGTAGTTTTATTTAGCAAGATTGGAATGATGGATGGATAGATAAATGTATGATAGATTAGAGGAGATAAAAGTATAGATTTTCCTATGAAATAAGTATAGCAAAGAAAATATGCAAGTTCAGCAAAGTTATTACGGTCACTAGACTAATTTAACATAATTGGTTCTAGACACTCAGATGTTCAATTATTCACCGCAGAGCAACACATGAAATGACTTTTCTAAATCTAGCGTAAATGAATTAAGATAATTATATAAAACTGGACAACGTCAATACTATGCTTAGTGCGGGTCGCTCTCCCATAGCCGCATTTAGCAAGTTATCATTCCAAAAATGTTGGCTCACTAAATAGTGTTATATCACAGATCTAGTGATTATACACGATATCGTGAACCCCGAAACTACTCTTAAAATTAACTCCAACGCATATAACTTGATTAACATAAGAGACTTAGTACGAAATACGCATTATGACACATAGACATATCATAAACTTCGAAATAGAAAGTATAAGTAGAAAGCAAAGAAAAGTTGTAAGGTATGCAAGTGAAAGCTAAAGTTGATCAAACCATATCCACTCTTTAATGGGAGTCATCAATTCCCGCCATTCCTGTGTCTGCTTTGAATTCGGTCTCGGCCCGTACAGAACCTCCGCTATGATGCTATTCTTTGCGAATATCGAACAAACGAATATTGAAGAACAAAAACTTTTATTGATAAGTGATTTGCAAGTACACTTATACAACAATCGCTCGAATAAGTAGAGAAAACTAGTGATCGAAACAAGGATTCGAATCACTTATACATTTTCTCGCTAATGCTTATGGACGTAGCGAAAACTAGACATTTTATTCTCTATCTACA
>CATIWQ010242124.1:0-40490 GCA_949673415.1 Euphorbia schlechtendalii
ATCGCAACTGTATACTTGCAGTTATCATCATTTTTCTATGTGATAAGGGGTATTGACAACACCTACATTTTTCGTGAACAAGTTTTTGGCATTATTATTAAGGATAAGTCTTACTGAACGAGTATAGCCAAGTCTCACGAATATCTTTTTGGAATCATAAAGATATTAAACTTATTAGTGGAAAAGTGGCGAACACTACCACAACTGAAGCCCCTCCACCTGTGGAGGAGGAAACTGAGGATGTAATAATGAATATTTCTGATGTTTTTTACAATTTTGTCTATGAGGCTCATTCAATGAAGTATGATAATTTTGCTTACTTATTTGATGTTCTACCTGACGACACCATGCATTCATATTATTGTACGCATAACATCTTTAACATTCATGATACATCATTAAACGAAATTAACTTGGGTATATACGAGTCTCAAAAAAATGGTGACAGTTTCCAATGATTTGACTCTTAAAGAAAAAAGAGAGATCACGAATGTACTTAAACGTCACGTGGCAGCGTTTGTTGTCGTACGAAGACATGCCCGGATTAGACAGGCAAATAGAAGAGCATCACATCCCAACTGACCCACAGATTGAGCAGGTAAAACAGAAACTACGTTGATTAAGGCCTGAATGGGTAGAAAAGGTCAAGGCTGAATTGGCAAAGCAGATTGAAGTTAAATTCTTAGAAGTGGTTGAATACCTGACGTGGCTAGCCAACATAGTTCCAGTAGCAAAGAAAGATGGCAAGGTCAGAGTTTGAGTGGATTTTAAGGATCTGAACAAAGCCTCCCCAAAGGATGATTTCCCCCTACCCCACATCGATGTACTGGTCGACAGAGCAGCAAGGGCAGCTATGTATTCCTTCATGGATGGCTTCTCAGGTTATAACCTGATACTAATGGCAATAACTGACAAGATCAAGACAACATTCATCACTGAATGGGGCATATACTGCTACAAGGTAATGCCGTTTGGTTTGAAAAAAGCTGGCGCAACATATCAGCGGGCCGTCACAACCCTCTTTTATAATATGATCCAAAAGGAAGTGGAAGTTTACGTTTATGAAATGCTTGTGAAGTCCAACACTAGGGAGGAACATCCAGCTATCCTAAACAAGTTTCTCACCAGAATCAGGAAATACAATCTCCACTTGAACCCGAAAAAGTGCTTAGTTGGGGTCACATCAGGGAAACTCCTGGGGTATATAGTCAGCCAAAAAGGAATTGAGATGGATCCTGATAAAAGCAAAGCCATTAGGGATATGCCCGTGCCGAAAACTGAGAAAGAAGTTCGGTTTTTCCTGAGGTCTCTATAGTATGTAAGAAGATTTATCGCCAGACTCACTACTATTTGTGAGCCAATTTTCAAATTACTACGAAAGGACCAACCAATAGTTTGGAACGACTAGTGCTAGGTAGTGTTTGACAAAATCAAACAATACTTGTTAAGCCCACTCGTCCTCTGCCCACTAGAGCCTGGAAAGCCCCTGATCTTATACTTAGCAATTGAGGAATCATCAGTTGGAGCAATGCTTGTGCAAGAACACGAAGATAGAAGTGAACATGCAGTCTACTACCTGAGCAAAAAATTACTCGAGTATGAGTCACATTACACCTTGGTAGAGAAAATATGCACAACGATAGTTTGGTTGACAAAGAAGCTATGACATTACTTCCAATCTTATCATATAAAAGCTGTCGTGAAGATAGACTCGATGAAGTACTTGTGCAAGTCACCAACACTAGCTGGAAAACTCTCACGATGGTTATTGCTATTATCTGAATTCGACATCGAATATGTGACAAAAAAGTCATTAAGGGATGAGCAATCGCTGAATTTTTGGCTAATCAACCCTTGGACTCTGATTATGTTGAAAATCTAGAATTTCCAGATGACCAACTAGCATTGATAGAGGACGTAGGTGCAGAGTGGAAAATGTTCTTCCACAGTGCAATGAACAGGAAGGAAGCCGGCCTTGGGGTTGTATTGATAACACCACAAAATGAAGTTATACCCCTTTCCAAACTTGAGGCTTACCTATTTGGGTTAGAGGCACTTCGAAAGGTATGGGAAAGAGAAGAATAAGAGAAGAATCACTCCGTCCCGAAGTGGAAGCCGTATGGAAAATCTCACAAAAATTTTCCAAATGCATCTTCAAACACGTACCTAGGGATGAAAACCAAATGGCAGATGCACTTGTTACACTAGCCTAGAACTCAGTCAATCAAACCCATTGTACTGCAAATGGCCAAGGAACCCTTCTACTGTCACCTAGTGGAAACAGAGGATCAATAAGCTATAGGGAATTGGTCCTTCGATATCGTCAAATTTTAACAGACCGAGGAATACTCAGAAGGTGCAACAGACTCTGAAAGAACCTCATTATGGTGGCTAGAGACTTAATTCCATCTAGTAGAAGGGGGTTTGTTCAAAGGAACATCAGAAGGGATGCTGTTGAGATGTCTTACAGAACAGGAGGCACTGTTGATAATGAGACAAATGCATGCTAGGGATTGTGGTTCGCACATGAATGGGATAGCATTGGCTAAGAAAATACAACGCCAAGGGTATTATTGGACAACAATGGTCACAGACTGCGTATTGAAAGTATGAAAGTGCCATGAGTGCCAGATTCATGGTGACATCAGTCATCTACCCACATCCGAACTCCATAGCTTATCTGCTCCTTGGCCATTCTCAGCGTGGGGCATCGACATTATTTGCAAGATTCAGTCAAACTCGACTAATGGACATTGCTTCATTATAGTAGCAGTCGATTACTTTTCAAAATGGGTGGAAGCCGAATCTTACACCAACATCACCACTGAGAAGATGGCCAAGTTCATAGAAAAGCATATATTCGCCCTATATAGCATCCCACATCACATCGTATCAGATAATGGGGTTCAATTCCAAGGAGCCACATCAGACCTAATGAGGAAATATGAGATCGAGCACCATCGGTCATCACCATACAGGCCACAAGCTAATGGGGCAGTAGAGGTAGCTAACAAGGCGATCAAGAAAATCTTGAGCAAGATGGTCGTTACCTACAGGGATTAGGCTGATAAGTTGCCATTCACATTATGGGGATACAAAACGAGCATCAAAACTCCCACTAATCAAACCCCTTTCTCGTTAGTATATGGGATGGAAGCAGTTTTACCGATGGAAATGGAATTGAAATCATTTTGAGTAGCACTAGAGGTGAGGTTAGAGGAGTCAGAATGGGTAAAGGCCAGATTTGAACAGTTGAACATGATTGACGAACAGCGGCTAAAGGCACCGGATCATTTGCAGATATACCAACAACGCATGGCTAGGGCATATAATAGTCGGGTTTGAACCAGAAGCCATTAAAAGTAGGAGACTTGGTTCTAAAATAAATGAGACCCTCAAATGTGGACCAACGGGGAAAGTTTTGCCCAAACTGGGAAGGTCCTTATGTCATTAAGAAGATCTTGAGAAAAAGAGCCGCCAAGGTCATGGACATGGATAGAAACGAATTCGTCAATCCAATCAATCATGACAAGCTCAAGCGCTACCACGTGTAAAAATAAAAGAAGTAAAATTTACAAAAGCGGTACACCAAAAAAGAGAGAAAAACCAGTCTGCTAGATGGCACTTGGCTACCTGGGCATCAATTAGGACCATTCTTGTATAAAAGCCAAAATGTTTGCTGAGTTGAAAACCCGTAAAGGGACGGCTCAGCCAAAAATTAGGGCATGGTGAGGAATAGAGGGACTGCGAGTTAGAAAACCTGCTCTAGGCTAACTAGCGGCATGACTCAAATCATTGGAAAACTTGTACCCCTTTTTAAAGCCATTCAATGAAATGGGTTATGTTTGCAAGGACTTATGTTTGTGTTTATATGAAAGTGTGCATACAAAATATCGCAAGTAAATAAAATAAAGTTCATTAAATTTCATTATGTAAACAACAATCCAAGAATAAGCCAAAAATAAAGGCCAGAAAATAAATGGAGAAAACGAATAAGATCTAAGGGTGCCAGTCATTCCACCGTGCACGCTTCCTCGAAGTATGAGGAAGGGGGTCCAAACCATCTTCATCCCTCTCCCAGTCACGAGACATTATAAAGTGCTGATCAGCATCGGGGAGAACCTTGATCTCACCAAGCCATCCACGGTAGAATTAGTCAGTATCTGTGGTCTCCGGGGCAGTGTAATCCAGTATAACAACTCAAGTGCGTGCCCAAAGCCTCCATATCGCATCAGGTGTGTCAGGATCGAAGTCATGGTAACGGGTCGAGCATACAGACCGAGGGACCCGTTGCTGATGACCGTACTGCCTGCATAGACAAGAAGGGGAATAGGACGTAGCGCCAAACAACCCCATCAACAAAACACCAGAATCATGGACATCAGTAACCACGAACGGAATCTCCAACCAAGGGCTGAGCCAATGAATCTCAGAAGTTCGATAGGAGCCCAGAATCTCAACCTAAGCACCTTCACTCAGCGAATGATGGTCCTTCCTAGTGAAGCTTCTAGGACCATAATGCGAAGGGAGGTACCGAGCCTTCCCTAAGCGTGGATCAGTAGTCAAGCGAAGCTTCTCCAACAGCCATACCTACATTAATTCATTTGTTTAAACAAACAATGAAAATCATGAAAGAAAGAGATAAGGAAAGAAAATTACCTCGAGCAAAGTAAAATGGTCTCTTGCTAAGTCTAGATTCACCGAAGAAGTGTCTAAGTGAACCAGACTCTCATCCAAGGCTAAAGCCGCAGGAGAAAGGCCTGTGGAGAGTGGGTCAATGACCGACAACAATCGGAAAGGGGCAATCGCTGCAACCCCACAAACAAACTCCTCTAGAAGAAGTACAATCACCATTAAAGGCCACGCTAGATGAGTGCTGGGTGTAGTCTCACACCAGCTAAGGACAGCTTCAACCCGGAAGCCACCAACATCAGGGGGAGCTAACAAATAGCGCCCACTAGACTCCAGGTTCCATAAACCCTTCAGCTTATTTTCACCCCCAAATTGGAAAGAAGGAAAGGCAAAGGAAAGTCTCGTGGGTGATATTGGCATCGACTCCTTCTGAAAAGGGAGCCCTAGGATAACATGAAACTCCTTGACTAAGGGGCAAAGCTCGAAGTCGGTGAAATGAAAAACATGAGTGGCAGGATCCCAGAACTTCAAAGCAAGGCGAATGAAAGCCATATTCACAAGCCTGGAAGTAAGGTATTGAAGACCCCGCAGACCAAAGCTCTCAATCCATCGCCAATCGGGTCCCCGAACGGTGTGGAGAAAGGCCTAAGATGCTCGTTATGGGTCGACATCAGAAAGAAAAAGAGCGAAAGAAAATCCCTCAAGATCGGTGTTGCCTACACACATTGACCACATACATTAGCATTAGCATTCATTCATACATATGCGAAAAAGCATTCACAAACTAGCAAGCATATTCACAAAATAAAACACCACATGTGAGGACCCGGCACGCCATGGCCAAAATCCCCTTTCCTTTCATAAATCAGAAGTTTTCTTTAAGATTCTACAAAGCAAAGCAATCTAAAAAGTCCGGTTAAAGAGGAATCAAGCTAAAAGGGAACTCCTAAGCATGTGCCGCCTAAGTGTTATCTCAACCCACCGGATCTCAGGCATCATGGTGGATATCTCAAAATCCTCAAGACCTAGTCTCGGGACAACCATCCACTAAATCGAACACAAGAGGAGGCTGGGGAGCGTGAAGAAAACAGGTGACCCATTCTGGAGAGAGGAGTGGCCCAACATCTGGGTCATCAAGCAGGGAATCGAGATCAAACATAAGAGGCTGGTGAAGGCCCGAGGTGGAAGCCCGCGCTTATGCTCGAGCCTGCTCTGCTGCGGCATTCCACCGCAACAACTCTTGATACTGAGCCTCCAAACTCTGGTAACTAGCCTTCAAACTCTGGTATCGAGCTTCCAAACCCTGATAAATGGTTCCTAACTCCTAGTGACTAACCTCAAGGCATTGATAATGAGCATCTAGGCCCTGATGGCTAATATCTAATGATTAAAAGCAACCGTCAAGCTCTTGGTAGCGTCGCTCGAACTCCTCGCTCCTCGTCGCCATATCCTACAGTCATAAAACATGTTACGAAAATCATATCCATGTACATAAAAACATGACATTTCATGTATCGCACATGACAGGTCGAGAAAAATAATATACCCTTATAATCCTGTCCTATGAAGGCATCAGGTCCCTCAATGCAAAGGAATGTCGGACCACCCTATCCATCTCCTCACGTATGACCTGTAAAAGGAAAGGAGTGAGTAAACGAATATTAAGACGTCCCCAGAAGAGTTGCCACTGTGAGCAGGCGACACGGAGCGATGGGCTGAGAGTGCGTGGATTATAGGTGCGGTCCATCAGGGTGTTTGAAAAAAGGTGCACCGGGTCGGGGACTTGAGAAAAAGGGTGAAAGAGAAAGCGAAAACCTTTTTAGATCAGTTCAAACCTGAATCCTCCGTCTCTTAGTGTGGAGTCGCCACCTGGATTAGCTCTTTCTAGGAATTAGAGTCTGGTGAGGCTTAACGTCCGGGGGACGGCCTACTAAGATACAAAGATTCGGGTTCGGGATAAGTTGTTTATTTCTCATTGGATCACATTATATTACATCTATAGAAAACCATATTCTGTTAATTGTGCACATTTGCGCTTAAGCCGTTTTTTATTTTAAATGCATGATTCACCTATGACGAAAATAATAAACCATCCACAAGGCAAAATAATAAACCATCTACAAAGCAGTAAGTAAATGCGGAAAATAAATGTGAAAAATAAAGATTACAAGGCTTCAAAAATCGGGGGATGCAACCACCCGCTAACCTATTAATTACATTTCCCAAAAAAAGGAAATTGCGATACCCGAAGGAAAATTAAAATCCTAAACGTAAATCTAATCCTATTCTACCTGCATCCACAAAGGTTAGCATAGGGGATATCACATATATGTTTGATTTTGAGTTTGGTGATGCCCGTGTGGCCTAAAAAAATCAATCGCGATAATGTGTTTGTTATCTAAATAAAACAGTTTATTTTATTAGCACGTTGGTTGCTCATTTTTATTAATCAAATTGCTCGCATGGTAAATTGGTGAGGGCTGTTATCTGGGAATATGTTTTATTCCCTTTGTGGGGGTGTTCTGACATACATCTCCTTTTAATAAAGAAAAATAGATGAAGAAGAATTACAACATTTGAATAAAATAAAAATCCTAGGTTCGCAAATGAAATAAGAAGAAGAAGAAGAACACCGAAAGCACATAAATTATAGTTCTAGGAACTCAGAGGCTTACCCTTACGGAATGAATCCACTTCGAAGATATCCGATCGGCCATTGAAAATCCTCCTCATCCTTTAGTTTAAGTAAAAGTTGTTGTGAAAGTCCAAAAATGTTCGTTTAGTTCTTGGAAATTGAAGCAGTTCTAAAAGCTATATTTTTTCTGTGAATTTTTCGGAGTCCCGATTATCGAAAAAGACCTGACTATTTATAAGAGAAATCTCGAAAATCCAAAAAAGGTAAGTTTTTTCGGCGAGGGTCTCACCGGAAAAAAGTTCGGCAATGCCCCTCGCCCCATCCTTGGCGAGGCCTCGCCAAGGACTTTGGCGAGGCAGCCTCACCAAGGTGTTTCGGCGAGGCTCGCCCTGCCAAAGCCCATTGTTTAGCGAGGCCTGCCTTGGACCTGGGATTCAGTCTCCCTCAGATTTCTGTTTCTTGAATTTTTTTAATATTAAATTTTTTTATGTATTTCCGTTTTTTTTAATTAATTTTTGAGTAAAATTAAATAACATCCTTCTGAATTTAGAGACGAGGAGGATTCCTATTCGGATACATCTGGATACTCGAAAATTGTGTGATTCAAAGATAAAATCCTAAAAAGCAGTCATCATTGAATGTGCGAGCTGGTACAAAATCCCGTGCTCACATCGGTTTTGAAGGAATATTCTAAATTTTCAAGGGATTCAGATGTTGACTCCTAATGAGATGTAACATGAAAATTTCATCTACGCATGTATCAATTAAGTTATCAATCATGTAATCACCACAAAATTTATCTCAATGCATGTTAGTAAACATTTTAAACACAAAATGCAATAACAAATAGATATATCAATAAAATAAAAGCAAAATATAAAAACGTAACGTAGTCTCCAAATTTTTGATCTCTAGAATGCACTTGCATTCCCCGGCAACGGCCCCAAAAACTTGTTCTCCAAGATTTTGGCTATACTAGTTCCGAAAGACTTATCCCCGGTAATGGTGCCAAAACCTTGTTCTCTCTTTTTCTACTGATAATATAAAAGTTCTTAATATGAACAGGTGTTGTCAGTACCGCTTATCAAATAGAAAAATGATGATAACTACAAGTATACAGTTGCGATATAGTTTTAAAAGATATCGATCCCATAGGGAAGGAATTCGGTTCAAAGTACCTACTAGAGTTACGGAATAAAAGAAATAAGATAAATTGTAAGGTTTGGATTATAGACTAATGAAGAGATAGATGCATGAACAGATTAGAGAAGATGTAAACTATATGGATATTCCCTAAGAGCAAGTATAGTAGAGAAAAACATGCAAAATCATCAAGAATATTCCATACACTAGATAACTTTAACAAACACGGTTCTAGACGCCCAAATATTCAATAATTCACCTCAGAGCAACACAAGAAATGACTTTTCTAAATCTAGGGTAAATGAATTATGACACTTATAAAAACCTGGATAACAATAATACTATGCTTAGTACTGGTCGCTCTCACATAGCCATATTTAGCAAGTTACCACTCCAAAAATGTTGTCTCACTAAACATCGTTATAATCACATATCCAGTGATTAAACACAATCTTATTAACCCTGAAACCACTCTTAAGTTAATTTGAAAGCATATAACTTCATTAATATAAATGATGCAAGATGAAATACTCGTTATGACACATAGACATATCATAAATTTCGAAATAGAAAGTATAAGTAGAAAACAAAGTAAAGTTGTAAGGTATGCAAGTAAAAGCTAAAGTTGATCAAACTGTATCCACTCTTTTAATGGGAGTCATCAATTCCGCAATTCTTGCTTCTACTTTGAATTGGGTCTCGACTCATACAAAACCTCCACTAGGATGCTATTCATTGTGATTATCGAATGAATGAATGTTGAAGAATAAAAACTTTTATTGATAAGTTCTTTGCAATTACACTCGTACAACAATTGCACAAATTTATGGAGAAATCTAGTGATCGAAATAAGACTCAAATCACTTATACATTATTCTCACTAACACTTTGAGCGTAATGAAATCTATACAATTTTCACTCTCTATTTATGCATACACGCATTCTTCATATGCATCAACCATATCGCACCATCCACCCATGAAATTGGTTGGTTTGGGACTCTATTTATAGAGTGCGAATGGTAATCCAAATGAAGAGTTGCGTCCATTGGCGAAGGGTTGCATCACTTCAATGTGATTGGATGTAAGGTTTCATCCTCATCTTTAATGGGAATGCACCTTTTTATGATCGGATTTCTTCCAAATGGTGTCTTTTCATCTGATAGTTGTTGACAGTTGATCATCCTTATCTGGAGGTTGGAAGTTGAGAAGAGTTGACCAAAAACTGTCATAAGTAGCGAGTGTGATATACATGTTGCGATCGTGAACAATAGTTGGTATCTTTCTGTTTGTGAAGAATGATAAGTCACGATAGCGATATGTGTTTTTCTTCATGATTTTTCTTTGCAACATTGCCGATCTTTGATAACTTCGATCCGAAGCCAATTCCTTGTGTTCGACACATCTTTTTGCACCTTTTTCACTCTTTTTACATAGAATTCCATCTTTGATCATTTTATTCCCAAGATTTACCTATTTCTGCACTTGCATAAAAAAACAACTACATACCACGTGAAATCTTTTATATGAAGTATAAAATGACTTTAAACCATATCGTTTTATAAGTAAAAATATCATGATAATAAGTGTAATTATACACTTATCACTCCAGCTGTTGATATGAATCTACCAAGGGAAATTAGGATGCATCGTAACCATCAGCTAGACAACATAGCTGATGATGTTCATAATCCGGTGATGACGCGTGGTCAGCTCAGCATAATGATGAGTCATCCAACTTTCATCTCATTGATTGAACCCAAGAAGTTTGAAGATGCAGAAGGAGATGATTATTGGATGATCACAATGTAAGAGGAGCTGGATCAGTTCAAGCACAATGATGTTTGGGATCTAGTTGCTAAACCTAAAGGGAAATCTATTATCTGAACCAAATGGGTTTTCAAGAATAAGCTTGATGAACAAAGCTAGGCTTGTTGCGCAAAGCTACAATCAGCAAGAAGGCATTGATTATGATGACACTTATGCTCCTGTAGCCTGGCTTGAAGCTATTCGAATCTTGTGTGCTTTCTCATCTCATATGAACTTTAAATTGTTCCAAATGGATGCTAAAAGTGCATTTCTGAATGGATTCATTCAAGAAGAAGTCTGTGTTCACCAGCCTCCTGGCTTGGAAGATCCAAAGAATCCTGAGCATGTCTTCAAATTAAAGAAAGCTCTCTACGGATTGAATTAAGCTCCCAAAGCTTGGTATGAGAGGCTGACCAATTTTTTGATTAGCAAGGGCTATGAAAGAGGAAAAGTAGTTACAACTCTGTTTATTAGGCAAAGGAAAGAAAATGTGTTGCTGGTCTAAATATATGTGGATCATATTTGGAGCAACTGATGAGAAGCTGTGCAAGGAGTTCAGCAAGCAGATGAAAAGCGAAGTTTGAAATGTCTATAATGGGAGAGCTCAATTTTTTCCTTGGTCTTCAAATTAAGCAGACTGAAGATGGAATCTTTGTTAGTCAAGCAAAGTATGCTAAAGAAGTCCTGAAGAAATTTGACATGGAGCATTTGAAGCCAATGTCCACTCCCATGGCCACTGATACTTAAGTAAAGATGAAGCTATAAAACCTATAGATAGCAAGTTCTACAGAGGAATCATTAGTTCTCTTCTTTATCTTACAACTACTAGGCTAGACATATAGTATGCTATGCGCTACTATGCTCGTTATCAAGCTGATGCTAGAGAATCTCACTTAGCAACTATCAAGAGAATTCTCAGGTTCTTGCAAGGTTCTATATAAGCAGGTTTGTGGTATCCAAACAGCTCAGATTTCACTCTAAGAGGATTCACAGATGCTGATTATGAAAGAGATAAGCTAGATAGGAAAAGCACCATAGGAGGATGACATTTCCTTGGAGAATGCTTAGTCTCATGGTACAGCAAGAAGCAAACTTCTATTACAGTGAGTACAGCTGAAGTTAAGTACATGGTAGCAGGAATTTGCGTAGTACAACTGCTATGGATCAAGTAGCAACTGGAAGATTATGTTGTAATGTCAAAGTGTCTAGAAGTTATGTGTGATAACAAGAGCACAATTGACCTATCCAAGAATCCCGTTCAGCATGTCAACATCAGACATCACTTCATTAGAGATCATGTGCTAAGGAAAGATGTCAAGCTAGAGCATGTTCCTTTAGAGGAACAACATGTCGACATATTCACCAAACCATTACCAAAGGAACAGTTCAATATCATGAGGCAGCTTATTAGAATGTCGAACCCTCTATGATGAAGAAGAATGAAAAATCAAGAAATTTGGCTAAGTGTTGAAGATCAAGCCTTATTTCAGCTAGGAGATGACATGTGTTTAACTCCATTTAAAATTTAAAGTAACAGCATGAGATTTAGTTTTGCAATTAAAAATCAAAACCCACGTTTTTAAAAAGATGTGCTTTTGAATTTGAACCGTTTTATGCTAAACTCACCATTTTACTAAGGCTGTTAATCAAGTGTTAATCTTAGCGTTAATTCTCATTCAGAACTTAAGAACCCTAAATCCCTTTCTCTCAAAAAATTCCCTTTTCACTTTTTCTAAAATGGCGATCATAAGAACCACCTTCAAACTCAACACCAACACTGTCAAGAAGCTCATTGTCAACATTGATGGCAAAATGGAGAAGCATACCTTGTAGGCTGGAACTCTGTTCACCAAGGTTGACTGGGATGACAATTTGGATTTATGGCTAGTTTATGAGGTTGATTATGAGAGCCTTCTTAGGAATCGCACCATGCATGGGATCATCAAACAACAGAGTTTGAGCTCGTTCCTTCAGTTGGAAGGACTTGCAATCATTGTGCTAATTAGGGCTTTCTACTCTCATCTCTACACCATTTAAGGCTTGAATGATGTTCTGCTGGTGGAATTCAAAGGAAAGTCCACTCTAATATGCTCAAGGTTGATATGGAGCATCCTGAATATACCTCACAAAGGTACTCAGCTTCGCAAAATCGGTGATGAAGACACCGTGATAGTTTTAGAAGATTGGGAACTCCCCTCCAATTACATGTCTAGAGAGATCGCTACATTCAGCATGAGCTGGACAGCTAGAGCATGCCACAAATTGGTGGTGAAGATGTTGCTACCCAAAATTGGGTTTATAACTAGCTGCACCTACTTCGAAAGGTGTGTGGTCTACCATATGGTAGAGGGTAAGAGGCTAAACTAGCATATGGTGATTCTTCACCACTTAGCCAAGCTAACTACCATCTATCACTATGGTTACCTTATCACCGGGTTGATGAAGGCAGTGAAGTTAGATATAGCTCAGTTTTTGGGGGAGTCCGGTGAAATAGTTATGCTGATGAAGACCTTGGATATCAGCCACTTCACCAAACTACTTCACAATCTGGTGTATACTAAGTACAATAAAGCACACGAGAAGCGTAAGCTCAAGTGCATATCGATAGTAGTGCATGTGGACATTCCGAAGGAGGAAGAAGATGGATTTAAGGTGGATTTTGAGGGAAGCGAGGACACCAGTGATAATGTGTCTCTAACAGCTATGCTAGAGAAACTCAACACCACCGACTCCTCACCAAAACCAAAGGCCACTTCTTTTAAAACCAAGAAGAAGAGACTAGCCAAACCCAAGGCTGATGAAGCACCCGCTCAGCCCCAAAAGCAAAGGAGGTAGATGAAAGCAAAGACTCACACTTAGAGAGAAGATGAGGTGAGGCAGCAAGCTGAGCATCTCGTTGAAGAACAGGAAGATGCTATTGAGGCTGAGGAAACCTTGTGCCAAAGAAAGTGCAAACTTGTTATTACAGAGGAATCTGAGGAGTAGGGTGAGGCCAAGAAGTCTAGGGAAGAGGATACAACTCTTAGAGCTACAACTAAAATCAACAAGGCCATTGCCAAAGCTAAAGGTACTCAACGCAAAAGCGTTCTACCACCAACAGGCCCTTGCAGAAAAATGTGCAAGTGGTGAACAGTGATGAGGATGTTAGAGGAACCCTCCCCCTTCATCAGGAAGAGTCTGATCTTCCTAATACCAACATCCTCACACCAACTTTCACTCAAACTGAGGAAATTCCCACTCAGTTTGAGATACCTCAAGTTGACCCATCCTTGGGTTAATCAGCTAACCCAGATGTACCTTTTAATCCTACTCCCCTTTTTTCTATAAATTCTAAACCTAATTATCCTATAAAAATAGTTTCTACTCCTATAGATACTGAAATACCTTCTTCTGTAAATTTTCCACTTCCTAATACTGTAAATTCTCCTGTTATCATACCCTCTTCTCTAGTAGAAAACCAATATTCTCCTGTGAATATTCTTTCTTCTCCCACTGAAAGTTAATATTCTTTTTCTCTAAATAATACTCAAATACAAACTTCTCCTTCTTCTCTTCCCAAACACGCACAGAAACACAAACCCAAACAAAAATTATATCTTCCCCTGTAAAATAAAAAACCATCCCCTCTTCTTCAATTTTATACAAATTCCTAAACCTACCCCTTCTTCAAACCTATCTTCAATCCCTCTAATATCTTTGGTTAGAGAAGTTCCTAATGTTGAGAACTCCGCTTAGTAAGGAAAAGCAAGTGGTCCAAGTGCTGGGGTAAATTTTATAGCCTGTGAAGCACCTGAACCCATCAGCAAGCCAGTCCAAGAGGACATGGCTGATGCATCCATCTTGGCTCAGATTAGAGATTTGGCAAGGAAGAAATTCCCATCTCTTAAAAATAATGCTGAGTTGGATGGAGCTGTTAGCAATTTGCTACTGACTCACGAATAACATGCTTGTCTTCCAAACCAAAGGCTAAGCTACCTGAATTCGAAGAGCATTCAAGCCAGCCCACTATGTCTCTCTACTTTGAGGAGTTTGAGAAGATTCAAGGTAATTTATATCTGATTTGGAATCACTTGGCGAAAGAAAGTGCCAAAAGTTTGGTTGACAAGATGGTTGTGATCTTAGATGGATTGACGGAGTCTACAGCCCAGCTTGGGGCAGCGATTACTTCTATCCCCATGAATACTGCACTTGCTAAAGTAGTCACAGGAAAGATAAAGGGTAGTGTAGATGCTGCTACTGAGTAGCTGAGTACCTTGAGTTCCACCATGGAAACTCAAGTTACACAACTCCATAAATTCGGTGAAGAGCAAGCCAAAGTCAAGAGAAGCACTGACCAGAATATAAACAATGTGATCAAGGAAGTGGAAAATACTAAGGATATAGGCCACAATATGGCAAAGGTTTTGGAGACCATGTCCAAGTTTCTATTGAATCATGATGGCAAGCTAGATCAAGTGCTCAAGACTGTTAATGAGATATCAATCAAGGTGGATAAAAAGCCTGTGTTGAACGTTGACTCTCTCAATTCAAAGATGGATACTGTTTGCAAAGAAGTCAACGACAACACAGATGCAAAAATCTCTAAGAATCAAAAGTTCTTGCTGGATGCTATGGGAAAAACCTTTCCTGAGATGCCAACGTAAAGGCCTTCCTCCTACCGAATCACTCTATTTAAGATATTGATTACATAGCTCGGTGTATATCATCAATCGGACCTAAGATCCTTGAAATGGAGGTAAAACTGAAGATCGCACTCTCTGCAACAGATTTCAAAGCTCTGCTGCAGTGATTTCAACAATTTGCATGCCTAGGATTCGACTAAATAGCTCACCTATCCAGATGTCACCACCTTCTTCTCAACAAGCTTAATGATCAAGAATTCCTTACATCTAAAGGGAAGGAGATGCTGGAGTAAAAGATATCCTCGTAGATAATAGACAAGTAGTAAGACTTTCAAGCCACCTTGGACTCCTTTAATGTATACCAGGAATAAATAGTGAAGGGATAGATATCAATGGAGGAGAAGGTAGCTGAAGATTCTCTTAGAACTACAAATCTTAACAAGGGATCTCTACCAAGGTGATCATATCCACCTCGTCCGCATTAACAACAACCTCAATAGCAGTAACCAAAGCCATCCTCTAATTAAGACAAGACTGGAAGTTCTTCAAATTCTCACAAATAAAGCTATATACCTAGTAGTTAATAGTATAGATAGCTCTTATAATAGGTCTGAGAATGTAACCTTAGTTCAAAACATATATGATGTACTGACTAAGAATTTTATTAATGAAAATTACAAGTTCTATCGTATTAAGTTAAGATCTTCTTAACTTCAGTTTATATTATGCTGCATGTTTGCTTATGCTGCATGTTTGCTTCTGTTGTTAGTTAAATATTGATACATGAACTCATACAAAGAGACCAACCTTAAAGAAAAGCTAAAGCAGACCAAGTTCCAAAATGAAGAAAAATCCTCTAAGTATGGGGAGGTGAGCTGCTTGTAGAAGAACCACTTAGTATGGGGGAGCTCAAGCTGACTAAGGAAAGTCACTTAGCATGCGAGAGTCCGAAATCATCTTTCCAAGTATTTCGATATCTTTAAACTATCTTATTCAATTAATCTCTTCTACTACCTAGTTTGCTATTTGTCCAAAATGGGGGAGATTGTTGAACCCAAGTTAATAGTATTTCATAGTACTTAAACATTTTGGAAATAACAAACTGTCTAGGATAGTGAAATTAATTAAGTACTAAATATATTATTAATTAATGAAGTGTACTTGAGTTTGTTTAAGGAAAAACAACTCAATTTACTGTGTAATTAATTAAGTTACGGCTTAGAGTAGGAAAAGCTGAGCTGTGCTGAGTACTACATAGTTTCAATAGATATCTACTCAGTTGTGATGAGTTAGCCTTTATTAATTAAAAGGTTAAGTTATTGACACTTAGAGAATTAAATCACACTTGTACTACTAATGTCTTATATGAGAAACGAAATATACCTTTGATGCTTTTCAGGTTAAAAAGCATTGAAATTAAAGAAGATATTCCTATGGTCCTCACATTCAAAAGGTGTTAGTGTAGAATGTTGGAGATTCTTCACTAAAATCCAAGATAAAAGGAATCCTCTAACATGAGCCATTTCTCAGTGTCTTCGCGAGCCTTTGCAAACGTCAGAAAGTAAACTAATGACAGAATGTAATGTTTCATCTCGTGCGACTCTCTATCAAAACAGATTACTTGAAGATAAATGAGTTTTTAATAGTGGAATTTTTCATCGCGCCTCAATGTTTTAAATCTCTATCTCTAAACGTCTTGGAATCTGTCTCCAATGGGAAGATTTGAAAGATTTGAAAAGAAGAGAAATTGAAGAATTGTCAAGACAAGAAGTTTGCAATGGCTACTTCGCAAAGCTTCAACTATAAATAGAAGACTGAAGCAGACGTTCAAAATTGGTAAATCACCTCGAATTTCTTTAAGAGCTGAACTCTGTTCAATTACTCCCAGCTTCAAGAAATTCCAAATCAAGCAATTAGCAAACACTCACTATCTTAATTAGTTTGTAATAGAGAGAATATGACTCATAGATTTAACCTTGTAAAGGATTCAACATTTTATAAGTTGAATTCATTTCGTAATTTCTTTATAAATATGAGTGTCAGTTTAGGAAGGGTACCTAAACTGAGTTTGAGAGGTAGTTAGAAAGAAAGATACTTTTTGTAATAGAGTTTACCCATTGTAAAGGCTTCTCCGCCTAAGTAAGAAAGAAACACTAGTGGAATAAAGCTCAGAGAAGGAATCTAGGGACTAGAGGTAGGCTAGGGGCTGAACTAGGATAAAAATAAGTGTTGAAGTTCTAACTATAGCTCTCTCCTTTATTGCATTCATATCTCATTCATCATTCTTTTTGTTATATCACTTTTGCTTGAAAAACCAATCCAAGCTAAGTTGAGAACTCAGCACATGTTTGAAGATAAACTGTGCCAACAAAGTTGAGTATTTTATAAGTTTTTAGACCTCACTCAACATCACTTAACTCAGAATGCATCTAAAAACTGAACTTGGTTAAAATATTTTTATAAAATAAAAAATAACTTCATTCACCCCTCCTCTACTATTATAAAGAAGCCGTTTAAGGTCTAACATTCGGTTTAAATGAGTAACTAAATATAGGTTAGAATCAGAGGTTGAGTGGATGATGGGTCTCCCAAAGTGGAGCATTTGAGTGAGGAGGAGAGTCTACAGGAAGAATCTTCAAAAACTTGGATGGATTTATCAGATGGCTAAACGGCTGACTAAGAATTTGAAGAACAAGGGGAAAATCTTGGTCCTAATGAGTTGGGTGCTGAGAATGAGAGGTTTGTGCATCAGGCAGATGAAGCGAATGACGATACAAGTGATGAGTCGTCTTCAGCGGTGGAGAAGAAAGGGAGGAATATGACACCCTAGGTGGATGACATGGTCTCCATGATGCACGAACTACACTTTGAGCATGAGGCAATTATGTTTCACTAACTACAAGAATGCCATGTCCTTTTACCTTCATGAGATCAATGAGTGAATAGCCCATCGAATGGATATTTTAGTGTATATATGGACACAATGAGAAGCAACTTTAGGTACTCTCAATGGCTGAACTCCTTCAAATCTGGGATACCTATTCGACTAAACTATATCTTAAAGCTTGGGCATACGTTGGCCCTTGATGCGAATCCGGCTACGCCAAACTCAATGAATTTCCCGATCGTGAATTGAGGTTTATGAGACACAAATAAGATAGAAAAATAGATTTAAAATCAAAGTATGAAATAAAAAGTAGCAATAGCATAGCCTAGCCTATCCTTGCAAATAAATCGAACAATCATGATAACATATAGTTAACAAAACCTTTCGAATTAGATGAAAGAACCTGTTATGGGGTTGATTCTCAATTGTCTAGCCACAACAATTGATCACAATCAAAATAATAATTCAAGAACAAGATCACAATCACTCAAACTTAAAGAAGAAGTTGAAATTCCACAACGAAAATATGAAATTTTATTAATCATAAAAAGCTATCTAAAATACATTAAAAGATATCTATATAAATATTACTAACCCATGGCACAAAATTAGATGTAGAATATGCCTGAAAATAAAATACTAAAGTCCTAATAGCTTTAGGATTAAATTCCTTAAAGCATAAGAAAAGAATCCTACTCTAATTTGAAATGCTAACTAAAATTCCTAAATAAGAAAATAATAAAAGTAATTCTAATTTACTAAATAACATGTAGGCATCCCATTTACTTTCTTCCATCATGTTATTGGTCCAATAAGAAACCAAGATCCAAATGGGTTAACATGTGACTTACACATGCATGTCCAAAGCTTACTTAATTTAGCTCTAATTAGACCAAGTCCTGACCACCATTCCATACTTGGATCAAAATTATGAATTCTTCTTCTTCTTCTTCTTCTTCTTCTTCGCTCAAGATCACTTTATTAAAATTAATTGAATATTGACTTGAACTTTGAATCATTGAAATCCCTTTGATTTGCCCAATTAAAGCTGCTTGAACACTCCTTGAATTAGACATGGAAATTGGAATAAGAAATGCATCTCGCCACTCAAGTTTCATGTCTTTATCATTTTTATGCTCAATTATTAGTGTTCCTTTATTCGCGTCATTCCCTCTCTCTTTAAAAATGATTCCTCCTCGAAACATGCTCAGTGTCAAGGAATTCTTTGACATTCTTTGGAGTATGTGTATCTCTTTGAAATTACTCACATAAGCTGGATGACTTGGTATAGATGGTCCACACACAAAATAAATTAGATTATTGAACACTAGAATAGGATGTAGCTCATATGGAATCTCGTTTAGAAAATGATCATCAAATTTCTACAATAAAGAGAAAACCACACTAGGAGGAGAATTGTCAAATTTAGTTACAACAAAGCTAAAACCATTACAAAGAAAAGATTTTAAAATTAGTAATTTCATCTAGCTTTGAATCTCTCATGTTGGCGTAAAAAGTTTTGGCTTTTACGACGTCGTTACCTTCTTCTCTCCTCACAACTCTTTAGCTCAACTCACTAGTAGCCTTTTCTCTCACCTCTTATCTTTTCTTGCCCTTATTGATTTTATCACTCTTGTTTTCTCTCTCCTTAACCAAAACCCCTTCCTTAGATATTGAATTTTGAATATGAAGTTGATCTTGGTAAACTTGCTTCGGTGTCAAAGGTAACAATGTGTAACGTTTTTGTTCCTTAACGAGGGTGATTTTGTTCGATTTGCCATCATGAATGGCCTCATGATCAAACTTCCATGGATGACCTAAAAGTAGATGACTTGCTTGCATTGGTAACAAATAACATAAAACTTGGTCATGAAATTTACTAATCGAAAAATCGACCAAGGTTTGTCGAGTCTCTTTCACCTCATCACTATTATAAAGCTGAAGTTGATAAGGCCTTAGTTGTCTTATTGTGGGCAAACTCAAATTCTCAATATCAACAATCATACTACATACTTTATCTCGGACATGACAACGATCATGAAAGATACTGTGTAAATTTAGTTCACTCGTAACTTGAAATTGAGGAACTTTAAGTTTGATGACATTACCATCTTTGCATGGACGTTCCTTCGAGCTCCTTCACGAGTATGGATCAGATTGCTCTTCCTCGTAATCATCCTTGATATAAGTTTGTTGCTTATACTTTTTATGTGTGCCTTTAAAATATGGTTTTTTAAGCTTGTTTGTAATCTTAAACAATTGTTAATTTAACTTATTTAATCCTGCAACAACTTTCCTTAGTGCTTTTGGATCCACCTCATCATAGTAAGTGTCCTTTTCCTTATAAGACATGGTTAGAATTGATCGATCTTGAAAGAATTCATGATTAAAGCAACAAAAGAATCAAAGTAGAATACTCACAAATTCTCCATGCTCTTTGATGTTATTTTGGTTGATCACAATAAATCAGGCCAAATAATAGCAAATAAAGAGAAGTAAAATGAGTCAACCCAAATTTCGAGAGAAAAAAAGGACAGTGGAAACTAAAAACATATCAGTCAACAAAAAAATAATCAGAGAAAAAACACAACTTCAAAGATCCAAAAAATCTAGAGTGAAAAAAAATGCAAGACTCGATAAATAAAGTAAAAAAAAGAAAAACTTTAACAAACTAGTTCTCGAATTTTGAATTCATTTTTAACTAAGTTTTAAAAAGAATTTTAAAGTAAGGTCTTTTGGAAAGTTTTAGATCTTTCTCTTAAGAATCTAATGGCTTTCGAAACACAAGAATCTAAATTGTAGAGAAAAAGTTTTGACGAAAAAAAAATCTGTACAAAATTCAAACAACAATTCAAATTGTGATATGATAACCAATTGATGTGAACCCGGCTACGCCGAACTCAATGAATTTCATGATCATGAATTGAGGTTTATGAGACACAAACAAGATAGAAAAAATAGATTTAAAATTAGATAAAAAGTAGCAATAGAATAACAAATCCTAGCCAATAAATCGAATAATAATGATAACATATAGTTAACAAAACTTTCGAATTGGATGAACGAACATGTTATGGGGTTGATTCTCAATAGTCTAGCCATAACAATTGATCATGATCAAAATAATACTTCACGAACAAGATCACAATCACTAGAACTTAAAGAAGATGCTGAAATTCCACAACAAAAATCTGAAATTTTATTAATCATTAAAAATCTATCTAACATACATTAAAAGATATCTATATATAATATTACAAACCTATAGCACGAAATTAGATGTAGAATTTGCCTAAAAATAAATACTAAAATCCTAATAGCTTTAGGATAAAATTCCTTAAAGCATAAGAAAAGATTTTATACTTTAATTTGAAATACTAACTAAAACTCCTAAATAAGAAAATAATAAAAATAATTCTAATTAACTAAATAAAATATAGGCAACCCATTTATTTTCTTCCATCATTTTATTGATTTAATAAGATTAACAAAGATCCCAATGGATTAACATGTGACTTACACATGCGTGTCCAAAGCTCACCTAAGCTAACTCTAATTAGACCAAGTCTTGAACCACAATTCCATACTTGGATCGAAATTAAGAATTCTTCTTCTTCACTCAAGATCACTTTGTTAAAATTAATTGAATATTGACTTCAACTTTGAATCATTGAAATCCTTTTCATTTGCCCAATCAAAGCTACTTGAACACTCCTTGAATTATACATGAAAATAAGAATATGAAATGGATCTTGCCACTCAAGTTTCATGCCTTTGTCATTTTTACGCTCAATTATTGCCGTTCCTTGATTCGCGTCATTCAGGTTTATGAGACACAAATAAGATAGAAAATATAGATTTAAAATCAGAGTATGAAATAAAAATTAGCAATAACATAACCAATCCTAGCAAATAAATCGAACAATCATGATAACATATAGTTAACAAAACCTTTCGAATTGGACGAAAGAACCTGTTATGGAGTTGATTTTCAATTGTCTAGCCACAACAATTGATCACAATCAAAAAAATACTTTTAGAACAAGATCACAATCACTTGAATTTAAAGAAGAAGTTGAAATTCCACAACAAAAATCTGAAATTTTATTAATAATAAAAAAACTATCTAAAATACTTTAAAAGATATCTATATATAATATTACTAACCTATGACATAGAATTAGATGTAGAATTTACCTAAAAATAAAATACTAAAGTCCTAATAGCTTTAGGATAGAATTCCTTAAAGCATAAGAAAAGAATTCTACTCTAATTTGAAATAGTAACTAAAATTCCTAAATAAAAAAATAATAAAAGTAATTCTAATTAACTAAATAACATGTAGGCATCACATTTATATTCTTCCATCATGTTATTGTTCCAATAAGAATTAAGCAAGATCTCAATGGGTTAACATGTGACTTACACATGTGTATCTAAAGCTCACTTAAGCTAACTTTAATTAGACCAAGTCTTGAACTACCATTCCATACTTGGATAAAAATTAAGAATTCTTCTTCTTCGCTCGATATCACTTTGTTAAAATTAATTGAATATTGACTTGAACTTTATATCATTGAAAACCCTTTGATTTTCCCAATCAAAGCAGCTTGAACATTCCTTGAATTAGACATGGCAACTGGAATAAGAAATGGATCTCGTCACTAGAGTTTCATGTCTCTGTCATTTTAATGCTTAATTATTGGTGTTGCTTGAATCGTGTCATTCAGGTTTATGAGATATAAATAAGATAGAAAAAAATAGATTTAAAATATAAGTATGAAATAAAAAGTAGCAATAGCATAACCAATCATAGCAAATAAATCGAAAAATCATGATAACATATAGTTAACAAAACCTTTTGAATTAGATGAAAGAACTTATTATGAGGTTGATTCTCAATTGTCTAGCAACAACAATTGATCACAGTAGAAAAATCACTTCAAGAACAAGATCACAATCACTCAAACTTAAAGAAGAAGCTGAAATTCCACAACGAAAATCTGAAATTTTATTAATCATAAAAAACTATCTAAAATACATTAAAAGATATCTATATATAATATTACTAACCTATGGCATGAAATTAGATGTAGAATTTACCTAAAAATAAAATACTAAAGTCTGAATAGCTTTAGGATAGAATTCCTTAAAGCATAAGAAAAGAATCCTACTCTAATTTGAATTACTAACTAAAATTCCTAAATAAGAAAATTTTAAAAGTAATTCTAATGAACTAAAATAACATGTAGGCATCCCATTTATTTTCTTCCATTATGTTATTGATCCAATAAGAATTAACTAAGATCCCAATGGGTTAACATGTGATTTACACATGCGTGTCTAAAGCTCACTGAAGCTAACTCTAATTAGACCAAGTCTTGAACCACCATTCCATACTTGGATTAAAATTAAGAATTCTTCTTCTTTGCTCGAGATTACTTTGTTAAAATTAATTGAATATTGACTTGAACTTTGAATCACTAAAATCCCTTTGATTTACCCAATCAAAGCTGCTTGAACACTCATTGAACTAGACATGGCAATTAGAATAAGAAATGGATCTCGCCACTAAAGTTCATATCTTTGTTATTTTTATGCTTAGTTATTGGTGTTCCTTCATTCACATCATTCAAGTTTATGAGACACAAATAAGATATAAAAAATAGATTTAAAATCTGAGTATGAAATAAAAAGTAGCAATTGCATAACCAATCCTAGCAAATAAATCGAACAATCGTGCTAACATATAGCTAACAAAACCTTTCGAATTGGATGAAAGAACTTGTCATGGGGTTGATTCTCAATTGTCTAGCAACAACAATTGATCACAATCAAAATAATACTTAAAGAACAAGATCACAATCACTCGAACTTAAAGAAGATGCTGAAATTCCACAACAAAAATCTGAAATTTTATTAATCGTTAAAAAACTATCTAAAATACATTAACAGATATCTATATATAATATTACTAACCTATGGCAAGAAATTAGATTTAGAATTTGCCTAAAAATAAAATAATAAAGTCCTAATAGCTTTAGAATAGATTTCCTTAAAGCATGAGAAAAAAATCCTACTCTAATATGAAATACTAACTAAAATTCCTAAGTAAGAAAATAATAAAAGTAATTCTAATTAACTAAATAACATGTAGGCAACCCATTTATTATCTTCCATCTTGTTATTGATCAAATAAGAATTAACCAAGGTCCCAATGGGTTGACATGTGACTTACACATGCATGTCCAAAGCTCACTTAAGCTAACTTTATGTGGACAAAGTCTTGAACCACCATTCCATACTTAAATCAAAATTAAGAATTCTTCTTCTTCATTTGAGATAAATTTGTTAAAATTAATTAAATATTGACTTGAACTTTGAACTATTGAAATCCCTTTGATTTACCCTATCAAAGCTGCTTGGACACTCTTTGAATTAGACATGGCAATTGGAATAAGAAATGGATTTCGCCACTCGAGTTTCATGTCTTTGTCATTTTTATTGGTGTTCCATGATTCACATCATTTAGGTTTATGAGACACAAATAAGATAGAAAAAATGGATTTAAAATCAGAAAACGAAATAAAAAGTCGCAATAGCAAATATTAATCCTAGCAAATAAATCGAACAATCATGATAACATATAGTTAGCAAAACCTTTTGAATTAGATGAAAGAACCTGTTATGGGGTCGATTCTCAATTGTCTAGTCACAATAATAGATCACAATCAAATAATACTTCAAGAACAAGATCACAATCACTCAAACTTAAAAATAACTAAAATTCGACAATGGAAATTTGAAATTTTATTAATCATAAAAAACTATCTAAAATACTTTAAAAGATATTTATATATGATATTACTAACCTATGGTATGAAATTAGATGTAGAATTTGCCTAAAAATAAAATAATAAAGTTGTAATAGCTTTAGGATAGAATTCCTTAAAGCATAAGAAAAGAATCCTACTCTAATTTGAAATACTAACTAAAATTCCTAAATAAGAAAATAATAAAAGTAATTTTAATTAACTAAATAACATGTAGGCAACCCATTTATTTTCTTTCATCATGTTATTGATCCAATAAGAAACCAAGAACCCAATGGGTTAACATGTGACTTACACATGCGTGTTCAAAGCTCACTTAATTTAGCTCTAATTAGACCAAGTCCTGAACCACCATTCCATACTTGGACCAAAATTAAGAATTCTTCTTCTTCGCTCAAGATCACTTTGTTAAAATTAATTGAATATTGACTTTCACTTTGAATCATTGAAATCCCTTTGATTTGCCCAATTAAAGCTGCTTGAACACTCCTTGAATTAAACATGGCAATTGGAATAAGAAATGGATCTCGCCACTCAAGTTTTATGTCTTTGTCATTTTTATGCTTAATTATTGGTGTTCCTTGATTCGCGTCATTCAATTTTATGAGACACAAATAAGATAGAAAAAAATAGATTTAAAATCAGAGTATGAAATAAAACGTAGCAATAGCATAACCAATTCTAGCAAATAAATCGAACAATGGTGATATCATATAGTCAACAAAATCTTTAGAATTGGATGAAAGAACCTATTATTGGGTTGATTCTCAATTGTCTAGCCATAACAATTGATCACAATCAAAATAATACTTCAAGAACAATATCACAATCACTCGAACTTAAAGAAGAAGCTGAAATTCCACAACGGAAATATGAAATTTTATTAATCATAAAAAACAATCTTAAATACATTAAAAGATATTTATATATAATATTACTAACCTATGGCACGTAATTAGATGTTGAATTTGCCTAAAAATAAAATACTAAAGTCCTAATTACTTTAGGATAGACTTCCTTAAAGTATTAGAAAAGGATCCTACTCTAATTTGAAATACTAACTAAAATTCCTAAATAAGAAAATAATAAAAGTAATTCTAATTAACTAAATAACATGTAGGCAACCCATTTATTTTCTTCCATCATGTTATTGATCCAATAAGAATTAACCAAGATCTCAGTGGGATTACATGTGACTTACACATGGATGTTTAAAGCTCACTTAAGCTAGCTCTAGTTAGACCAAGTCTTGAACCACCATTCAGCACTTGGATCAAAATTAAGAATTCTTCTTCTTCGCTCGAGATCACTTTGTTAAAATTAATTGAATATTGACTTGAACTTTGAATCATTGAAATCCCTTTGATTTGCCCAATCAAAGCTGCTTGAACACTCCTCGAATCAGACATGGCAATTGGAATAAGAAATGGATCTCACCACTTAAGTTTCATGTCTTTGTTATTTTTATGCTCAATTATTGATGTTCCTTGATTCACGTCAGCCTTGATTACTCTTCTTTTTTCTTTTCAATTTTTTAAGTATGTCTTCTCCCGATTATATTTCTGCTCAACTTTTAGTGGCCAAGAAGGTGGCGACGTAGAATCAACGCAGGAAGGCGGTTCAGATCAAATTCACTACTAAGGTGGTTGGTCAAACAGATTCTAAAAGGGTGCCTATGAGTACCACCAAATGGCCATTGGTTAGGATTTTCAGCATCCCTCCTCCCAAGAAGAGGAAGAAAATGGCAAATCAGGTATTCTTTTATCATTTTATTATCGTGATCGTGTTATTTGTCACTTTGTCATTTTAACAATGCATTTTTCTTTTGTATACTAAATGTGGATGTTGGAGAGGATGTGCAAGGATCTCAATCCCCACCTAATCAAGGAATCGTGGACGTCTTTATTCGGGAGGCTCTGAATGCAGGGTGTCGAGATTTATGGGTGAAGTCCCTACTCAAAGGCTGCTTCCCCCTTCCAACAAACGAGGTAAAATACAAAGAGAAGAATAGTATCCTCTCAACTACCCTATTCCAAGACATTTTTTCGATATGCCGTGTGGCAAGAGTTATACCCCTCTTTTTTATCTATACCTATTAACTCTTTTATTTTGTAGGTTATGTCTCACTGCTCAGAGATCAACTGTTGGGCCTGCAAATACACCTGATTTAAAGTCACACTTCAGGTGAAGAAGACAAAGGTAAAGGAGTTGGTGTCCAAGCTCACTTATATTACCAAGAAGATGACTCATTCAGAGAATGAGCATAAATAGGCTCAGATAGACCTGAAGGAATCCATCGAGAGGGTGAAGGAGTTGGAAAAGGAACTACTCGATGCAAATGAAGAGGCATGAGTGGCTAAGGAGGCTGTGACTAGTAGCATCAATCATTTGGTTGATTACGGGTACCTCTATGGCTAGAGTGTGCTACAAGCCTATTAAGTTCTTCATTCAGATATTACTGACGAGCTAATATATGGGTTTGATTTCCCTAAGTATGATGACATGGCACATGGCTCATCAAGTAAAGTGAAAGCACCATGAGGACATGGTGGAGGTTGAAGGTTATCAAATGCTTGAGACTGAGGTCCACTCCCCATTATTCCCCCTGTAAATGATCTGATGGTTGCGGAGGTAGTTGTAGATAAATCAACTGATCCTCAGAGTGTAAAATAAGTTTTAATTTTAAACACTTTTTGAGCCGCTCATGGGCTTCATTTTGTAATATTTTGAGCCCTTGTGGCGTATAATTTTCTAAGCCCTTCTAAGGTGTATGTTATGCCCTTGTGGATATTATGTACATTTACAGCCTTCGTGACTCTTACTTTATGTATTTTCATTTATTTTCTAGTTAAGTTTTTTATGTCCTATTGCACTTTCAAGAATTCGTACGCTTACCATGTTTTATTAAAACAACTTAGAGAAAATGAGCTTATTTAGGACCCTTCTAGTGACTTAAGTAGCTATAATTGACCACCGTATGGACGAGTGATGAATGTGGTGAGCCGAGTGTACTTTTGACCAGCTTAACCATCACTTAGAGGATTTTTGTGCCCTTGTGGCTAAGTGCGTTCCTTAGAGAAATTAAATCCTGTATAGCTAAATAACTTGGGGTCTTTATGGCCAACAAGTGAATTTCAGATAGCATGATCAAGACTACTAAATTGTACAGTTGTTAATAAAAAAGAGTAAATTTATTAATTTGGATAATAGAAGTTTACATCAACAAGTGTCTTTGTTTCCGTTATTCGATCTTAAATCCACTAGGGGGCGTTGCCTTGTTAAAAATCTTATCATAGAAAAAACCCAATGGGAAAAAATCAATGGCAACGGAAAAAGATATCATCCACTTGGTGCCCTGTGGTTGATTCAGTGCATAAAATTATCCAAGGGAAGCTATATTCCAAGTCCTTAGGAGTTCTTTGCCATTCATATGCTTTAGTTTGTATGTAGCATGTCCAATGACCTCGTTGATTTGATATGATCCTGATATGCTGTCAGCTTCCCTTTTCCTTACGAGCTTTATGATGCGATAGAGTATTTCAAGACTAATTTGCCTTCCCTCGGTAAGAGAATTTTCCTTAACCTTTTGTCATGATATTTTACAATTTTAGCTTTATAGGCAGGCATCAAGATGCGTGCCCTTTTTCTTCTCTCCTCCTAGCTATCCAAGTGATGCAAGAGGTTAATATCATTATGCTCTTTTAAGTAATAGATGATTCTATCAATTGGTGCTCCTATCTTTACTAGTATAACCGCCTCTACTCCATGTACGAGTAAGAAATGTGTTTCTCTAGTAAATTAGCATGGTGTGGTTCGATATGACCATAAGAAATTGTTTAATTCATCAGGCTAAACTCCCTTTCTTCAATCTAGTCATTTTCTCAGTTCTCTGCCTAGAGCCCTGTTGGTTACCTCTGTTTTAACATTCATATGGGGGATTGACTATAGAGGAAAAGTGCATTTTAAGTCCTTTGCAAAAATCCTCAAATTTGGATGAAGTGAACTATGTGTCATTGTCTGAGAAGATCTTGTTTGGAACTCCAAATCTAACAATTATATATTCTCAGAAAAAATCGATTGCTCGCTCTAGCGTGATGGCACTTACTACTAGTGCTTTGGTGAAGTGGTCTATCTCTACGATGACAAACTTCTTCTGCTGGATGGCTTCTGGCATGGGTCCCACAATGTCGATCCCAAAGTGAAAAATGGCCACCCACTAACAAGAGGTTTCTGTATAGTATATGGTAAGTGCGACTTTCTTGCATGGATTTGACACTGGTGGCATTCTTAAACATATATTGCACATCTGCCTCCATTATGGGATAATAGTACCTTAAGAGTTTTGCACACCTAATCATGGTGATGGGTATCTGGTGGGAACTGCATGCCCCTTCATGTAATTCTCATAGTACATAAAATGCATCTCAACCATGCATCCATGTGAGGCCTTCTATATATATATATATATTGTGTTACATCATGGCATATCTAGTTGATTTCTTCACCACTTTTGTTGCCTTCGACTGATCACCTCGGTTACTTTTCTTGTGTCAGGTAATTGACACATGGTTCAGTGGTTCCATTCAAGCTAACTCTACTTGCTCAAAGAGCAATACATCTTTTACCTTAGTGGATGAGCTTTGGATCAACTCTTAAGGTCATTGAAGGTTTTTCCACTCATCTTTGATTGAGGTGACTTTGGCTAGTCAGTTAGCTTCTTCATTATTCATATGTATGTCTGCTCAACCCTTTATATGGTCCCCTTAGACTCAACTTCTTTAGTGTGCATCTAGACATTTGTGAGATATTTGACCATTCCTACTTCTTGGTGGCAAAGGTTTTCTTTATTTTGTTGGAAATGAGTTTTGAATCACTCTTGATGTATACTATGTCTAGTTTTACATCTCTTACAAACTCCAGCCCTTTGATTATGGCTTCGTATACAACTACGTTATTGGTGGCTAGGTAGACAAGTTTTGTTGCGTAAGAGATTATAATCTTTTCTAGCCCTTGAAAGGACACTCCTATCGCAACTCCTTCTTAGGAGGAGGCTCTGTCTACATATACCGTCCACTCTTTGGGTTTTGGACTCTTTTGTGGGTCTACGCCTGTAAATTCTATTACGAAGTTTGCAAGTACCTGTGCCTTTAATGCCTTCCTAGCTACGAACCTAGCATCATATTCTCCCAATCAGACTACCCATTCGACCAATCATTTGGAGGTTTTTGGTAACTGCTTTCTTCAAGGGAAAAATGATTGTATGGGCTTGAAAATAAGGACGGAGCCATGTGGCCGCGGTGATGAGTTTGAAGTGTGAGTAGATAAAATTTCATATGAGCCTTTACCGATCGGGTTGGGTTTTATCTATTGTTCAGGACATATGCTACTTTCAGGACATATTTCACTATTCGGGACATATCACTACTTTTGGGATGTGCAAAGGAGTTCTTTTTGTTAAAATCATTCCAAATAAGGGCTAAGCTACTTTCGGAATAATTTAAAAGATTTAGGAGCCTAAATTCCTAAATAAAAACACAGAGTCACCACTTGGATTAGCTCTTCCAAGAAGATTCTGGTATAACATCATTTCCTAAGAGAATTCTATATGTTAAAGTTATAGATTCGAGGTCAGATTCTTGTTACAAACTGAGGTTGTACCAATATTTAGTACTTAACGTGTTGATATTACCTAAGATTAATTAAGAAAAATGAAGGTGAGAAAAAGGACGTTGTTTTAAGCCTAATCTAAGCTAAGCTAACACAACATCATGGCATAATACAAGTGTTTACACTCAACTAATCAACCAAGATTTCATATAAGGTACTTATAATGGGTTAGAATTGAAATCTGTTAAAGCAAAGCTGCAAAATAGAGGTTAAACGGAGAAAATAGGCAAAAATGGGGTATTATGCCCTAAAATTTGGTGGAGGGATCAAATCCAGTATTAGATTCTGTGAATTTGATACCAGGTTTGACCCTAGTCTACCAGGTTCATGGGCAGAATGCCACTAAACATCATGTTCGTGTAATTTTTCAATTTTTGGTTATTTTTTGCCCAATTTTTAGCCAAGTTCACATGTTTAATCAATTTTTTAAGCACTTTCAAACATGTGTAAATATAAATAAATGAATAGAGGGTTTATAAGACTTACGTAGAAGCGACACGCAACCCCTAAGCTTTTACAAAAATGGTTTTACTCCCCCACGATTTACTGAATCAAGAAAAACATGAAAGGAATAGAAATTAAAAAAAAATGCAAAGTCTTAGATTTATGTTAGATCAAACATCAAGTAGTTCGAATTTGCCTTCGAGGAAGTAACGAGTTAGTGTTTGGGATTTGGTTAAAACTGAACAAGAATCGGTAATGAACAAATAAATGAATCGAGAGATTCCTTTGTTTCTTCAAAAATTTTCAAAAGTTTTAGAGGGACTTTGGCTTTAGGATATTTAGAACTTGAGAGTTTTTGAATCAATAGTTCAACCTGAAATACAAAGATTCGAGTAGTATTTATAAATAAAATGGGTACGGTTTTGTTAAAAATCAATCACTTGGTTAAAAGGAAACAAATAAAGTCTTTTTTCAAATTTAGATTGATTTTATTTTTGGTAAAAATCAATCACCCAAAAAAGGAAATGGCTAAAATCTTTTATTAAATTAGGTTTATTACGGAACTGATTTCATGGTCCCGCTACCTTTTTCGATGATTTAAAATAGGAAAAATGGCTTTAAGTTAGCCAAACTAAAGGGGAATTTAAGTTATTCCAGTAACTGAATTTGATTCTGGTACCAGAATAATGAAGGTGGTACCGAGATCAATTGATCTTGGTAGCCTGCCTCCCCTAATCGTTAGCAGCTTTGTGTTTTTTGACCGGTTTTGAGGTTTTCAACATGATTTTTGGTAGGTTTTGAAGATAGATTCAAGCAATTGATTTAGATATTGAAATATTCGTCTAAACAAAATACAAAATGACAATCTTTCTTATGGCTAATTAAGGCAGTAATAGAACATGCGAACTTGCACGACAGAATTTCAAAACTTAAAATTAACCCTAAAGGAACTCCTAAGTATGCTATGGTTGATATAATCTAAGTTGAAACATTCCATAGATGCTCATAGGTTTATAAAACTTAATAAAAGAAACCTATCATCTAAGTTAAGAGAATTACCAGTTGATGCATGCCTTTCCCTTTGGTGCGGTGCTCCCTTTGAACAATTCGACAACACTAGCCACCAAAATAGGAAAACCTCTATGATTGATCCACACGGATCCTGACTGACTAAAACCTACCGTAGAGGAAGAACTTGTTGGTAAATAGTAGATGCTAAACCACTCGAAGACCAACCCAGAAAAATTGCTTTGAAGGCTATTTCCAAAATATGAATAAGACTTCAAAAGAATTGTTGCGAAAGTGGAGAAACTCATTGAAGATCTTGTAAAAACTCACGAAGGAAGATGTCAAAACTCAGAAGGAAAGGCTGAGCTGAAGTGAATTGAAAGGAAAGGGTGGACCACTATTTATAGTGGGAGGGGAGCAAAAAGCTCCCCTAAAAAACCAATGTGGGATGGGAATATACCCATCCCGCAAGCGGGATTCAACATGGAGCTCTAGCTCTGCACCAGTCAACCCGCGTATGCGTGCTGTGTGGTTGCAACAAGGTAAGCCCTGATGGGCTTGCCTTATCCTGTAATCTTTAAGCCAAGCTTGCGGGCCACAGTTGGTGGGCCTGCGTTGCAGGCCCATGCAAATGCTGCCTAGCAACGCTTGCGAGCCTACAACCACCAACATGCGCTGGCCTTGTGCCAGTGCATGCTAGAGGCCCATGAGCCAATTTACTTGCGGGTAGCCACGCGAGCCCCACATTCGAACATCCCCGTATTCTTGGGGATACTCGCAACGGTAAAAATTCCCTTGCTTGCCCCTATACAATTTTTCAGAAAACCCCTCCTTAAAACCTTTAATATTCTCGGTATAGACCTAGTCTATAAGTCCTTGACTTAGTCCGGTGAAGACCCAAAGTGTGTGACCTCATAGGATCCAGAAGTACAGAGACGCTAGAGGTTAACCTAAACTTGGCTTCCCATTCGAGAACCTTTAGGCTCAGTATTCCTGATCGATATGGAACCTGATAACTCTAGACAATCAGATGGGCTTTCTAGGAAAGGCTTATGATCCCCCGATTCTTGGAACTTCACATGCTTGTGACTTGATCTAGTTCTACAATAGTAACTAATATAATACACTCCTTCCATTAGGTTAAGTTCCATCCAGTTTATTGAGCTTGGATTAAGTGATAGCTCATGTAATAGCCGCAGCTATCCTGGAGTTAGACTTGTTCATGAAGAACACCACTCACCATAATATATCAAGAATGACTTGAAACCTGTTCTATCAATCTTATACTCTGATTAGAGGTTTATGAGTGTGTCACTTCAATAAGAGGCTTTAAGGTACAACTCCCATTATATCACTATATCAAGAGCGATGAATCCCATCTTAACTACTTAGCTTACCAATAAGTGATCATCACTATACCTGTAGTCACTGGTATCATCCTGAACATCGGGGTATGAATAAGTATGACCCAAAGTATAGCAACTCCTACGTAAGGTAACCAATATCTCAGGTCTGAGGATACTTGTACTGCTATTGCAATAAGACATGACACCAACACATGGGTATAGTTATTGCCGAGTGTCTTTTTTATAGTGGTTTCCAATGCATTACCCGAATACATTCATGTGTTAACTCAAGGTACTACCTTCAGCTCATGAGATCGGCTGCTTGGATCCAATCTAAGGAGTAAGCCTGCACATGCTGGTATGCCACTTCATTGATGTCCAATCTCAATGAAACTATGACTAGGGATATTTAGACTATTCATAGTAACACGTGTGTGCAGTTCCCGCACCACTTAGGTCCCATTAATGTCTTGGCACTTTCAAGCTATGAAGTAGTCATGGACTTTGTCTTATCAATGAGCATATATATAATAGCACATATATATGATATCAGCAAGATAAATAATTTAAATAAACAATAAAAATGACTTTATTATTGATAATAAAAAATCTAAAAATTGTTTGTACGTTATAACTAATAAAGATATATCACCCTAATTACCTCTAGGGCATGCATCATGTCTAACTCTTTCATCATTTACTTTTGGGGTTGTGAAAATCCTATTAACAATTTACCCCTCGTAAGTCATAATAGATAGAAGTCCTTTATGATCGTGTGATAGAGAGCATAACAAGATACAGAGACCATACCTGAGTTGAAGGCCTATTGGAGAAATATGATCATTCCTTGATTGATTTTGTTTGGATACAAAAATTTTTACCCCTTCAATAAAGAGTGATCATATGGTGGTGATCTTTAGCATCCTTTGCTTGACATCCATGGTATGTGGGTGTACCTGCTCATTTATAAGATAACACATTCGTACGAAAATCGAACTAGATTGGCAAAGATTTCTAGAATTTCCTTGTGATTTTTGATGAATCTTCGAGGTAACCCAACATGGCTTGGAAGAGGATGGAATTTTGTGATGGATTTCCATTGAGACCTGACATAGCTTTCTTATTGGGAAGGTGACGGATTATCGTGATAAATCTCTTGAGAGATCTAACATAGGAGGATGGAATTTTGTGATGGATCTCTGGATAAACCCAACATAACTCCCCTATTGAGAAGGTGAAGGAATTTGTGATGAATTTTGGTGAGATCCGACATTAGAGGATGGAATTTTGTGATGGATCTCCAAAGAGACCCAACACAGATCCCTTATTAGGAAGGTGAAGGAGTTTGTGATGAATCTCTAGATAGACCCAACATAACTCCCCTATTGGGAAGGTGAAGGAATTTGTGATAAATCTCCAAGGAGATCTGACACAAGAGGATGAAAATTTGTGATGGATCTCTGAAGAGACCCAACACAACTCCCCTATTTGGAAGGTGAAGGAATTTGTGATGAATCTCTATGGAGATTTATTAAAGGAGGATGGAATTTCGTGATGGATCTTCAGAGAGACCTAACATAGCTTCCCTATTGAAAAGGTAAAAGAATTTATGATGAATCTATGGGGAGATCCGACACAGGATGATATAATTTTGTGATGGATCTCTAGAGAGACCCAACAAAACTCCCCTATTGGGAAGGTGATGGAATTTGTGATGAATCTTCAGGGATATCTAACACAAGAGGATGGAATTTTGTGATGGATTTCTAGAGAGACCCAACACATTTCCCCTATTGGAAAGGTAAAGGAATTTGTGATGAATCTCTAGGGGGATCCGATATAAGAGGATGGAATTTATTGATGAATCTTCAGAGTGACCCAACACAGCTCCCCTATTGGGAAGGTGAAGAAATTTGTGATGAATCTCTAGAGAGATCCGATGCAGTTTGGAAGAAGATGGAATTTTGATTTTGTGTGAAAGAGATTGATTGATATTTTGGAAAGTTTCATAATTTTTTGATGGGGATTTTGATTTGGCTTTAGGAAAGCTTTTGCATAAACTTTGGATTTTGATATTTTTTGGAAAGTTCGATTTTTGGTGAAATTGAAAATTTTGAGTTTTTTAGAATAATTAGGAATCTTAGTTGGGAGTTTTTTTGAAAGGAATTTTGAATTGGGATTTTGGAAGATTTAATTATTTGGAACTCCAACCCTCGAGTTTTTTTTGGAAAATATGATAGGGAAAAATGACGAGAATTTCAAGTTTGTAATAAAATAAGGGCGAACATAACACAAACTAGACCTGTTCGTCGGGCGGGTCGGGGCATGGTTCGGGCTAGGCTTGGCGGGTTTTTTTACAAAAAACGCTAACTCAAGCCCGGCCCAAGCCGATACTTTAGAACTTCGGGCTTGTGCTAGGTTTACAAGGTCATTCCCAAGCCTGGCTCAAGCCCATGAATATTTTTTTTCTTATAAATTTTTTTATTAAACTAAGTTAAAAAAATATAAAGTAGATCAAAATATGTTTAAATTTTTAATATAATTTCATTGTTTATTTAAAATCTTTAATAGTTAGTAACATTTATTGTAATCAAGTATTTAATAGGATAAAATATAGGAACTTAAAATAATTATAAATTTAATGTATAAATATATAATAAATAAATAAAATTATTCGTCGGGCCGGGTTCAGGCCGGGCTTGGGTATTTATATAAAAACCAAACCCGGCCCATAAACAATGGGCTCGGGCTCGGGCCAGGCTTTTTTAAAAAACGAGTGTCCAAACCAGGCCCGTTGAAGCGATCTTGGGCTGGGCCGGGCAGGTGTCCTGGCTCTTGAACAGGTCTAACACACACATATGAATGAACTTAAAACTTACTTTTTCCAAAACTTGAGTTCTCCTTTTACTTTTGAGAGGTTTTCCTTACAAAACATCCTTGATTCTCTACCAAATTCCAAACCATTTGCTACGATGTTTCACAAACGAGAAGCCCAAAATGCTAGGACGCTTTTCAAGGTGGACTTGGAGGCAATTAAGGGTTTAAAGATGAGACATCTCCCAGAACACAAGGCGTATTGCTTTGAAGCTTCCAAGAGGCACTTAGAGCTTGACCGAGGGACAAATCCTATTCCTAATCACCATTACCTACCTCATGCTTCACATCAAGAGGTTAGTAGATCACCATTCTTTTTTAAGTTTGAAATTATGCAATTTATCAATTTTTAGAATTTTGGGTAAATTGATTTGATATGTTTAGAACATGTATGAATATTTAATTTTTTCCATGAATTGATGTTCCCCATATGTTAGGAAACATCTAGGTATCAATTTTTAGACTTGGATTGACTTGATTTGGTGCAAAATTTGGGTTTTTAGCGAGAAAAAAACTGAAAAGGGGATTTTTTTTACCGGAATTAGGGATCAAACCCAGTAGAGATTGTGTGAAACTGGTACCTAAATCACATGAACCTAGTACCAAATTCGATGGGCTTTACTGGCTTCATGAGCAGAATGCCATTTAATGGATCGATTTTTTCGTATTTTGCCTTTTTTCATTCATTTCCCCCCATTTCTTAAGGTATGATACCCCTAAATAAACATGTATAAGTAGTTGATAGGTTATATGAAGAATATTTACATGAATATATACAAAAAATACATGATTTATGGATGTATGCGAAAATGTACAAAATAGAGATACTTATCAATTTTAGCGTATCATTTCAATTTTGTAAAAGGCTTGAGAGGCACTAGCACCTCGCTCTCTTTTAATCACCTTTGGTGGGATAAAATAGAGGATCCTAAGGTCCAATGAATGATTGTGAATCACTCCTTTCGGATATGGTGGCGGTGACTAGGTTGAGGTTTGTTGGGACCACGATCCATTTTGACATCTACGTGAACCGTTTTCCTTTCGAGGAATGTATTCATATGTTGAGGAGAAGCCGGGGGTGAGTCCCTCTACTAGGAGGTTAGACTACACTCACTTGTTAGATTGCTGGTTATCCTAGGAGACATCGGATGATGATGAGAGGGAGCAGTATGTTCAATTCTTTCTGCTCGAGCTGTTGATTACTGTATTCTTCTCATGGGGATCGAGCCATTTGCACTACGCACTCCTATGTGCTTTGGAAGATTTGGAGGTGGTTCCAAACCTCAACTGGTATAGATTCACTCTCGGCTATTTGTACTATGGGATTAATGTCTATGCTAGAATGGTTAGACAAAGCTTAAAGCCAACCACTTCCCTTTTCAGGTATTTCTTCAATTATTTACATTGTCTAGATTTGTAGATGTTTATCATTAGTCATCAGATATACATGTGCTTATGTGTTTGTCTTGACAGGTTTAGGCTTATGAGTATCACTTGATTATCCCCCCGATGATTAAGGGGAAGCCTCTTCGTTCCTCCCCCATCCTTCACCAGTGAACTCACCAGTTGGCCATGGTGAACCGTGAGATTTTTTAGTTGAGGCTTAGGCTTAGGATGCTTACCCTCTAGCAGGTACTTATTTCCTATAAAAAACTATTCACAAACCATTTGTAGAGACTTTATTTGTAATGGTTTCGGGATACCTATCTTTAGCTTTACCGCATCTTGATATGGATCCATGGGAGGACAAACACTACTAGGGCATTATGGAGGAGACATGAGTCGCCTATGATGATTGATGATTTGTACTAGAGAGCCCCATGTGCCTAGAGTGGTACTTGGGAGAGGGGGTGAGGAAGTTCTTGAAGGTTGTGAAGGTTGAGGCTAGATCAGTGCCTGGACCGCTCCTGTCTAGACTTTATTATCCACATATAGTCGAGATGGATTAAAAGCCTTGTAGAATGGAGTGGGTGTTCATGTGGCTTCCATGGTTGGCTCTTACGAGGATTTTATGCATCATTTGATCCCCTTTCCCCATGCAAAATTTGCTCCTTCTACCCCAAGGGTACATTTCTCCTTTTGGAAATTCATCTTGTAGTTGCTTTTTTATAGTGCTTTTTTGATTAACGCAGAGTCATTCTCATAAGAGGAACCGGGGTTCGAGCGGTAGCACTTCCATTCCATCTTGGTGTACTCCAATAGTTTCAACCCCGACCCTGATCATAGAGGGGCATATTTCCACTATGCTGGATTCATCCTTCATGCTCATGATGGGGGTGAATAGGTGGATTGCTCACAGGTTTCCTCCGTCAGCGCATCAACTAGATTTTACCCCACCAGAGACCACACACGTGAGTATTTTCGTCTTAACTATCTCAATTGATTTTTTGTTTATTGATGTTGCAATGTCATTTGTAGATTTGCTAAGCTAAGGTGGAGAGGCTTGCTCAAGATTACCATTCATTGGGTGATCTCCTATCTAGGCAGCTATGCTCATGTAAGTATTTACCTTAAACTATTTTGTGAATATCATTTTATGCATGGATATATAAATATATGCAATGTGCAAATGATGAATGATATGTATGTTTAGTTGTTATGTAGACCACTTTGGCTGATATGTCATTGAGCCAAGACATCGAGAGAGATCGAGCTGATGTAGATGAGTGGGAGTTGGCTCGCTTGAGGGAGTTGAGGTCGAAGTGGGTGCATGAGGAGCAGATTAGAGATGTCATGGTTGGGGAGGGAGTGGATGAAAATGAGGAGGATGAGGCTAATGGAGAGTCCCTGTCTCTTTTAGCATTTTTCATACTTTCTTTTTGAACAATCATCCTTGACTCATGTGGTTTTGATTATTGTATGAACATATTGTCTATCAATTTATGTCCATTCCTCTTAATTTTCACTTAAAATTATCAAGAGCAATCAAGGAACCCGTTACCCTAATCGAAAATGGATAGAAGATAAAGGTATATACATGAGAAAGATTAAAATGATCTTGATAGGCCTCAATTGAACCTGGTTCCGGATTCATGATCCCTTCACTGCTTTCACTCTTAGAATCTCACTGATTTGTATTTTTCTTCATTTTTTGCCATGGCTTTTTACAAGGTTGAGTTGAGGCACTTCTTGAAACATCTAGGGGATCAAGATTGGAATCAATTGAAGTCATTTGGGTTGTGGAACACGAGGTATTACATTGACGATTCAATTAATGTCTTGGTACCATGTAAATATGCCCAATGTTTGAAGAATTTAGCGGCATCCTAAATATCATGTGTCCTCGAGGAGTGAAGATAGCCATACCATCTTGCATTTTTAACTCGGTTTGTAATTTGAATGAGGCTTTCAATCTTGATTCTGTAGATCAATTTCTTTCACAATGCCAAAGCCGCTTGGTTTTTGTTTTGATAGGGTGCTTGTTCGCCACTTTTCTACTGATAAGTTTAATAAATTTTACACAAGGAGTTTGGTTATATATTAATGATGCCAAAAAAACTTGTTCACGTAAAGTATAGGTGTTGTCAGTACCTCTTATCAAATAAAAAATGATGATAACTGCAAGTATACAGTTGCGATGTAGTTTTAAAGATATCGATCCCACAGGGAAGGACTAGTTCTAAAGATCAAATAGGGAAGTATAATAAAAAGAAAATAAAATAAGGTATAGTTTTTTGGATATGAGGGTTAGAATGAAATACGAGTAAATATAGATGTGGAAGATTAGAGACTCTAAATTCATAGATTTTCACTACGAATAAGTATAGCAGAGAAAACATGCAAGTTCAACAAAGATGTTACAACTTACTAAACTAATCTAACAGACTCGGTTCAAAACACTTAGATGTTCAATGATTCGCAGTAGAGCAACACATGAAATAACTTTTCAAAACCTAGCGCAAATGAAATAAGACAATTATGAAAACCTGGACAACATCAATACTATGCTTAGTACGAGTCGCTCTCACATAGCCACATTTAGCAAGTTACCATTCCAAAAATGTTGGTTCACTAAACAGCGTTATATCACAGATCCAATGATTATACATGATATTGTTAACCCTGAAACTACTCTTAAAATTAACGCCAACACATGTAAATTGATTAACATAAAAGACTTAGCACAAAATACGTATTATGACACATAGACATATCATAAACTTCGAAATAGAAAGTATAAGTAGAAAGCAAAGCAAAGTTGTAAGGTATGCAAGTGAAAGCTAAAGTTGATCAAACAGTATCCACTCTTTAATGGGAGTCGTCAATTCCCGCAATTCCTACATCTGCTTTGAATTCGGTATCAGCCTGTACAGAACCTCCGCTAGGATGCTATTCTTGGCAAATATCGAACAAACGAATATTGAAGAATGAAAACTTTTATTGATAAGTGATTTGCAAGTACACTTATACAACAATCGCTCGAGAATATAAAGAAATCTAGTGATCGAAATAAGGATTCGAATCACTTAAACATTTTCTCGCTAGCACTTAAGAACGTAGCGAATTCTCTATTTATACACACTATATTTTCACTCTAACATTTTCCCTCTGTCTCTCTGTACCATGTACCACCATGCACCATGAAATTTGT